>QRFJ01000038.1:1413647-1575471 GCA_006176705.1 Cocos nucifera
TTCGGCCTCTAGGCAGTTCGGCCGTGTTAGGGGCTCGGCCAGGCGCCTGGCACTGAAGCTCTTCAGCGGCTACTGGTTACATTGGGCTGAGCGTTGGGCCGAGCTTCGGCAGGAGCGGGATTTATCCCCAACAGTAGCCCCCCCACTCCCGAGTTCAAGAATTGAAGGAAGGGAGTACCAAAACAGGCGACTGCCGAAGTCTTCTTCCAGGCTCCGCATTGGTTGCAGCTGAAGCTCGGGGGAGGTCTCATCTCCAGCCAATATTGACGCTGAAGTTGAAGCTGAGGCTTGGGGGAGGTTTCATCCCCAGTCGATGTTTGGAGTTGAAGTGGGACTCGTTTCCAGCCAAAATTGGTGAAGTCGACGTTGAGGCCGGAGTCAATGTCGCCCCCCGTGGTCAGGGTCGGAGTTGACATCGCCTTCATCAACCGAAGTCGATTCGGGGGAGACCTCCTCTTTTGCAGTCAAGGTTATGATCGCTTGGGGGAGATCCCGTCTCCCGCTGATGCTGACACCGAAGTTGAAGCTGAGGTCCGAAGGAGACCTCGTCTTCTGTAGTGAAGCTTGCCGTAGACTCTGTGGCTAGGCCTTGAACCTTGCTCACGTTAGGACGAGGTTCTCCTCTTGTTCCTAACGGGCTGTGGGGGCACATCCGGACCGTCGTCCGAGCTTCTCCCCCCATCCCGTCCTTGTGGACGGGGCCTTCGACTTTGCTCGCGCTAGGACGAGGTTCTCCTCCTGTTCCTAGCCGGCTGTGGGGGCACATGAGGACCGTCGTCCTCGCCTTCTCCCCCCATCCCGTCCTTCGTGGACGGGGCCTTCGACTTTGCTCATGCTAGGACGAGGTTCTCCTCCTGTTCCTAGCCGGCTGTGGGGGCACATGAGGACCGTCGTCCTCGCTTCTCCCCCCATCCCGTCCTTTGTGGACGGGGCCTTCGACTTTGCTCACGCTAGGACGAGGTTCTCCTCCTGTTCCTAGCCGGCTGTGGGGGCACATGAGGACCGTCGTCCTCGCTTCTCCCCCCATCCCGTCCTTTGTGGACGGGGCCTTCGACTTTGCTCACGCAGGACGAGGTTCCCTCCTCCTGTTCCTAGCCGGCTGTGGGGGCAAATGTCCTCGCTTCTCCCCCCATCCCGTCCTTTGTGGACGGGGCCTTCGACTTTGCTCACGCCAGGACGAGGTTCTCCTCCTGTTCCTAGCGCGGCGATTATTGACTGCCGCTCTCCTGTCATCGCATAGTTTTCGCATCCAGAAATAATATTTGCAGAGGGGAGAGTTTTACCGAAGGAGAAATCGTGGATCAGCAGCACATTTTCGTTCGAGGGGTTGTCGGGGTGTTGTTCCTCGGAGCTTCCCTCGAGGCAGTAAGTCCCGTCCAGACGACCTCCTCTATCTCATGCCGGCCTTCATTAATTTGGAATATGCTTCTCTTGACTTTGTCGCTGGGGGATGACAATCACCGATGTAGCTAGCTCCTAGCTCCTCCCCGGGGTGGCGTTGATGACGCCGCGAGGACGGTCGACCTTCTTATCTTTTCTAGTTACGGCAGCGCCTATTAGCCGATCTTCTCCTGCTTCAGACTGGCGTCGGAGGAATTTATCCCGTCGTCCCTTTTTGATGAGCTCTTCAATCTTGTCTTGGAGCTGAATGTATTCCTCAGTGTCGTAGCCGTGGTCGCGATGGTAGGGGCTTTACTTGCTTCGATCGCTCACGTTTAGGGAGGCCGTAGTCCTTCAGGTTTTGGCGGCTGGCTCTTAACTTCGCCGAGAATTCGAGTTAGAGGAGCGGGTCGTAGTTGCGGAACCTTCTGGGAGGGGGGCTTCGTTCCGTCCTTGCCGGCGCCGAACTTTATTTTGGAGGTTGAGTTGAGGAGTTCGGCTTTCCACCGAGCTTCATTTTACCTTGATGCCGAGCTTTGGGGTGAGCCCGGCTTTTCTCGCCCGAACTTCATTCCGCCTCCAGTGAACACTTTGTAGGCGGTTCCTTTGGGGGACATTCTGGAGCGTGAGTTCGGCCTTACTTGCGCCGAACTTCGTTCCACTTTCCCGCGGAAGCTTCCGCGGGAGGACTTCATACTTCTTTGTCGGAGCTTCCTCGCTGACGGGCTCATAGGTGGGTTCGGCCTTCCTCGCGCCGAACTTCATTCCGCTTCAGCGGGGGAACTTCTGCTCTCCGTTTCTCTCTTAGGGGCGATTGGGCTCCTCCCTAAGGCTGATTCCTCCGCATTTCTTTGGCAATAAGTTCCGGGGTGGACGACCTCCTCATGCTGAACTCCTCAATTTGGTGCAAGCTCTTGTTGCTGGGAGATGGCGAATCGCTGATGCACCGAGATCTTTCCAGGGGCCATGTGAATGACGCCGTAAGGTGGCCGACCTTCTTGTAGTCTGGCTACGGCAGCGCCCTTAGCCGATCTTTTTCTGCTTCAGGCCGGTACCGGAGGAATTTACCCAGCCGACCCTTTCTGACGAGCTCCTCATCTTTCAATTTGAAGGCTTCTTCCGCACGGGCATATCTCTCGGCTCGAGCCAGCAGGTCGGCGAAGTCCCTGGGATACCTTTTTTCCAGAGAGAACAGCAAGTATTTTTCTGAAGGCCGCCCTTAAGTGCGGCCATCGCGACAGACTGGTCCAGGTCCCGGACTTCCAATGCCGCGGCGTTGAATCGAGTGACGTAAGCCGGATGGATTCCCTTGCTTCTGCTTGACGCTCATCAGGGAATCTGAACCTCGGCTCGGTCGTCGGCTGCTGATGAAGTGGGCGCGAACCGACTGCTCATCTGGTCGAAAGAGAAGATCGTGTTGGGCTTCAACGCCGAGTACCAGTTCCTCGCTGCTCCCTTTAAGGTAGACGGGAAGGCTCGGCACAGCACGGCATCTGAAGCACCGTGAAGCAGCATCATGGCCCGGAAGGCCCCCAGGTGATCAACCGGATCAGAAGTTCCATCGTAGCTTTCCAGTCGAGGGAGCTCGAAGGTCGGTGGAACAGGTTCTTGCATGATTTTCTGCGAGAAAGGAGGGTCTGCACAACGTCATCACCACGCGAGGGGGGACGAAGTTCTTCAATTCGCCGGTTCATTTCCAGAGCCTTTGGCCCAGCAGGTCCTCACGGTCTCTGATCTCCAAGGCTTTCTGGTGAGATGGGCGCGAGGCTTCACCCTTGGTCGATCCATGATCCGAACAAGGGCTCTCCCTCCTCCGCCTCTCCAATCCGGGTATCGGAGGTCGGGCTGCCCAGGCCGGTCGCTCTTGGACTGGATCATCCGACTTCGGAGAGTCCCGCACGGGGCTGGCCTGGACTTGTCGGTGCAGCACCGCCTGCACCGCCTCCTGAGACCGCGAACGTGCTGGATGAGTGGTTGAACTGCCCGTATCCACTGGCGGTTATTGACGGGGGCTGAGTCACCGGGGCCCGGAGCAGGGACAGACGGACTCGGAGGGGATCGAGCCGCGGAAGCCGTCGAGCGCCGCGTCGAAGCCCTTCTGGGGGGCATTTCCTCTTCCCAGAGAAGGAATTCTGGAGAGGGAGGAGAGAGATCCGGAAGGGGAGGAAAATCGTCGGAGCACTCCTTTAAGAACAAGGGAACCTCGAAGGTTCAGGCCTCTTCGCGCCAATCTGTTGGTGCAGAAATCCGTCGCGCCGGAGGTCGCGGCCGCTGGGGCCGCCGGGGACCTGCAAAACGAGTCCCCCCGGAACCGGTGGGGTGGTGGCTCCGGCAGGACCCTCCGACGACAAGTTAGTTTCCGACCAACAGTAATGGAGTGCCCGGAATGAGTTCCGGAGCTTAGAGATGTGGAGGAGAGTTTAGAGAGTCGAGAGTTCAGAGAGCTTAGCCTTAGTATGTCGGGAGGGGTCCTTTTATAGCGGAGCTTAGTTGAGGTGACGGCTGTGCCGTCTGGCAGAGAGTCGTCGGCAGCATGGAGCTTGGTGGTGACTGCGCCGGTGCTGGGGACCGCTCGAGGGTTCGGCGAGTCAGTCCCACTGGTGCCGTGTGCGGCGGATTGAGGGTGAAGCCATCGCGCCTGGCAGTGGGTCGCTATCGCCCGCGGCGGACTGACCGATGGTACGGCGGACTGACTGATAGTGACGGTTGCAGAGCTTGCCGAATGAAGGGTTGAAGGCCTTCGTCGTATGCCCATTTCGGGGGAGTTCGGGCTCCCGAAGAGGAAGATGGAAGGGAGTTCGGCTCCCATAGGCGTCTGGCAAGAGGTATGCAGCTAAGGCTCGTCCGCAGAAGAGTTCGGCTGCTGAGAAGTCGAAGAAGCTCGGCTGGCCAGTTGAAGGACTTCGGTTGCTAGTTGGTTCGGCCAGGACTCGCTGAGGAGTTCGGTCGCCTAGGGTCGGTCCGAAGGGGTTCGGCCACTTGGGCTCGCCTGAAGTCGGTCCGAAGGAGCTCGGCCGTGGGAAGTCCGAAGGAGTTCGACTGCACGGGCTCGCCTGGGGTCGGTCCGAAGGGGTTCGACCACTTGGGCTCGCCTGAGTCGTCCGAAGGAGTCGGCCGTGGGAAGTCCGAAGGAGCTCGGCTGCACGGGCTCGCCTGGGGTCGGTCCGAAGGAGTTCGGCCGTGGGGCCCGAAGGAGTTCGGGCTCGTAGGAGAGTTCGGCCGTGGGAAGTCCCGAAGGAGCTCGGAGGGCCGCTGGGGTCGGGAGGAGCCGGCGTCCCCAAGGAGTAGCCGCTTGGAGTCCAAGGAGCTCGGCCCTCAGGAAGTTCGGCTGGCGGTGGGAGTTCGGCCCGGAGCCTGGCGCTGGGGAGTTCGGCAACTAGGTAGTTCGGCCCGGACCTTGGCGCAGGGGAGTTCGGCCTCCAGGCAGTTCGGCCGTGGTAGGGGCTCGGCCTCTAAGCAGTTCGGCCGTGGGGAGTCCGAAGGAGTTCGGCCAGGGTTCGCTGATTCGGCCTCTAGGCAGTTCGGCCGTATTAGGGGCTCGACCAGGCGCCTGGCACTGAAGCTCTTCAGCGGCTACTGGTTACATTGGGCTGAGCGTTGGGCCGAGCTTCGGCAGGAGCGGGATTTATCCCCAACAATAATCTTAGATGATCTTACCATCTTAAGAACATCATGTTGTCTAAAATGTCACATTACTCTTGTCAGCCTTAAGAGATAATTTTATAGTAAAAAAATCATAATCAATCATGCTAATCTCTTTTGTGTATTGCATTTTAGAATACTAATATACAAAATAATGCACCATGATATACTTAATTAGATTTAAATATGATCAAATTAAGAACTTAAATTCCAATAGAAGATCCAACAGAATATCGGATAGGATATCACTACTATAAAAAAGAGCTACGCCAGTGATTCGTAACCATTATCGTAGCCCAAAAATTCACTACCATAGGCTATGACAATGATTTTCTAACCACTGCTACTATGGCCGTCGCCGTAACTCTATGGCAGCGGTTGTTGCGACGGTTGTTAGAACCACTACCATAGATAGCCTATTGCAGTGATTTATAAATCGCTGCAATAGATCGACCTATAGCAGCAGTTATGTAATCGCTGCCATAGATCTAATGCAGCGGTTGGCACCATTTGCATCAGAGATCTATGACAGCGGTTGGCACGGATATGGCAGCGGTCGTAAAACCGCTGTCGTACATCTTGAATAATTAAAAAAATAAATTTTTATTTTTTTTATATATTTTACCTGATAAATATAGATATATAACATAAGAAAATATAATAAACATAAAAATTATTCTGAAATGCTAAAATTTTATTATCGAATAAAATTTATTATAATATTATTTAAAAAAATAAAATACATCAAAAGTTTTCTAAATCTACATCATCATCGTCGTCGTCACTTGGAGCTGGAGCCGGAGCCGGAGCTGGAGCTGGAATGCGGGCTAACATATCCTCGAAGCTCGTGACTCCAAAACGCACGCTGAGCATCCACATCATGTCTCCCACGATATCCTCCAGATGAGATGCGCGCTCTTCAGCCCGATCTACCAACGTCGCAGCATGATCTGCCCGTGCCAATGCCTCCTCAAGCTTCTTCCGACTGACGACACCAGAAATCTATGAGGAGACGCTCGTCTCGGACCAGTAGCTCATCGGCGTGTGTCCGAGCCTACATCGGATCCTCTCAGAGTGCTCAGGCCCCAAGATCTGAGACAGATGGTCATGGGGCCCTAAGGTATCCAGGCCCTCGCTCGCGAGCACATCTAACTAATTCTATAATTATAAATTAAAATAAATTTTATAAGAAATACTATAATACTAATCATATATACTAATATATTTAATACTTACAAAAATACGTCCGATCGCGGCGTTCATTGGCTTGCCCATCTTGTCCGTGCGGCTGGATCAGAAGATCTCGCTACGACTGGACATCATTCTATCTCTTATTAGCTATAACAAAGAATAAATTTATCAAAAAGATGATAAAAAATATGAATTTAATTTATCTAGTAAGATTTAGAATTAATTACCTCTCTATACATACGACTGGCCATAGACTCACGGTTTAGAGTGTGCATATACTCCTGGGCTGCATGGTTCTTCCGATTCTGACGGAAGATAGCCTAACAAGTATTCAAATAAATAATAAATATTTAAAAAATATTTAAATAAAACTTTAAATATATTAAAAAATTTAAAAGTTAGAAATTTTATCTCGAACTTCTAGCTCCTCCAGTGTCTAACCATCCTCTCCCACTGACTCGAAGGACAGTCCTGTATCTAGGGAACAAGCTCCTCCGAAGTATCTCGTCGGTGCTCAAGCCATCCTTTGTGGTGCTTGACCTTGTAACTCCGGTATAACTTTACAATCTTCTTCAATCGAGCATCTCGAGCCCTCTCATGATCGAAAAAGTCATACATCCTCTGCATAAATTTATCAAAAATCAGTTACAAAATTATTCTAATTAAATATATATAGTATAAACATATAAAATGCATAAATATAACTAAAATGCGCATACTTACCCATATCTCCTTTCATATTCGATTCCTGACGGCAGCATTCATTAAACGCCAGTCTCTAGGCTCTATAGAAATGATATTCGACCGCCTCACAAGTACTCCAAAAAAGGAATGCATCTTCCGCGTGGTCTCCCTTATCGGCCTCCCCTCCGCATCATAATAGACCATCACCTGATGCTGGCGGTTTCACACATGTGCCATACATGTGGGATCGTGAAATATCCGACTGGATGACGCACATGCAATGCAAATGCATTATACAAATATATAAGTGTACAAATACTATATAAAAAATAAAGTTGTGCTAATATAATAAAAACGTACACTCAGATGCCTGTGTAGTAGTATGTGCCTCAGATATAGACGACGGTAGAGGCTCAGCTGCTAGTAGAGTAGATACCACTGGTGGAGTAGATGCCGTCGGTAGAGTAGATACCGATGGTAGAGGTCCTTGAGCAGCCGATGCTGAGATGGATGAAGTATGCTCCGACTGCTCCTCGGATGCTGAACTGCACGTAATTCACCGAGAGGCAGGGGTAAAAGCTATATGGAGTTTTGGTGCCATCGTGACCTGCAACGTTAATGAACATTAATCAATATAACATCATGACATATCAAATTCTATTTGCTCGAAAGTCGAGCCAGCTCCATGCCTGGGACAACTGGCTCCATGCCTGAGACATCTGGCTAGGATCCTCCCCGAGCCAGCTCGATCACAGCCCGAGCCGGCTCCATTGCGTATCCGAGCTGACTTGGCTGTGTGCCGTCCCCTCAATCACTCCCTATCTCCCTCTCTCGATCTCTCTCATCGACGATGGCAGCGAGGCCGAACCCCTTCCTCCCAGCTTTTTCATCTCTCGATCTTCCTCTCTCCCTCTCCCGATCTTCCTCACTGGTGAGGCCGGACCCCCTCCCTCCCACTGATGGCGGCGAGGCCGGATCCCTCCGTCGGGTATTCGAGTTTGGATCCGATACTAATAATTAAAATTGGATCCAAGTCTGAATATCCAGATTTCGATCCAAACCCAATCCATTGACAGATTTAGTCCACAACCACCGACATGGCACGGCCCAAGGCTACCGTCATGGCACGACCCAAAAACTACAGCATGCAGATAATTATAATATTTATAATAAATATTTATAATATTTATTATAAATATTCTATAAATTATTATAAATATACATGATTAATAAATAATACTATAAAATTAAAAAAAAAAATACCTGCGGCTATAGAGAGCGGATCGCACCGAAAGCTCCGAAGGTCGCTGGCGACGATGCTAGAGGAGGACGACAGTACTAGAGGTAACCTGCAAAATAAAAGTAAGATAAGTGAGATAGAAGAAGAGAGAAAAGAGAGAAAAGAGAGAGAGCAGGGGTCGGGTGGGGGCAGGGGAGGGCATATGATGGAAGCGAGGGGCACATGTGGGAGGGTCATAATGAGGTGGTGGGGGGGGTGGGGGCTAGGAGGGTGGGGCTTGCGGGGTTTGTTCGCCTGGGCCGAAGGAGGATAGGGTGGGAGGGGAAGGGGCCAAGAGGGCGAGGGTGGATGGGGGTTCGCCGGAGGAGGGTTTCATAGGAGAAGGAGGGGTCGGAGGGGGATTCGCTGGGGGAGGGTTCATTGAGGGGTTTCGGGAGGGGCCGAGCGAGGGGGAAGGGGGGTTCGTGTGGGGGATTTATGGAGTGAGAGGGTCCGGATGAGGGTTCATCAGAGGGGGATTTCGCTGGGGGCCGAGGGAGGGTCGGGGAATGGGTGGGGGGGCTAGGTAGGGGGTCGCAGGGGCGGAGAGGACGGCCGGGGAGGGGGCTGAGAGGGAGGGGGGGAGGGGCGGCACCCGATCGAGGGGAAAGGAGGGGGTGATGTCGGTCGGGGGAGGAGGGGCACGTCGGTTGGGGGAGGAGCCTCACCGACAATGAAGAGGAGGGGGAGAGAGATAGCGAGAGACATCGAGCGCGCATGGGAGGAAAGAAAAAATTTGAAAAATTTTAATCTAACATACGGCAGCGGTTATAGAATCACTCGTAGATCTAGGGCCGCTTTTGAAAAACCGTTGTCATAGATCTACGACAGTGGTTCTATAACCGGTGCTGTAAATTTATAGCAGTGATTTTTGATAACCACTGCCATAGATGAAAAATATTTTTTTTTTATTTTTTTTAAATATTATATAATTTTAAAATTTAATGTCTATCTTCATCATTCATTATCTAAATAATTATCATTAAAGTGTCGTCGCAAAAGGTCACCTCAATCCGATGGCCCTAGCTTCATCGATTAAAAAAATTTGATTTCGACAATCATGAATGACGATGCGATGATCTGATAGATGAAGACCTTCGATGGATCCAAAAACTTGCAACGATGATCTCGATGATGTTTGTAGCATACTATCAAAATTTTATTTCAATCGGATATCGTTATCATGATCAATTTAGTACGGAATAATTTCGACCGTTAAACTAAAAATAAGCGATCAAAGGATTAAACTATGAGATAATTTTTTAGTTAAATGATCTTTGTTATAATTTTAAATATTTTATACAACGATGATAGTAAAATTTAAATTATTTTCATATAAATCGTTCATATTAAGCAGATATTGCAAAAGTACGAGTATAACAACCAATGAAGTTTCAGAATGGTTATCAGGAGATGTATAGTTTTAGATCGTTCTTTATCTCATAAGTTAAATTTTATAATAACCACTATAAAAAATGATTAAAGTAGTAGCCAAGATCATTTATAAAAAGAATTATCTTATAATCGAATATTGTTTGGTCCTTTGGTCACTCGTTTATCATTTAATGGCCGAAACTAATCTATACTAAATTGATCAAGATAACGATATCTGATTGAAGTGAAACTTTGATAGTACACTACAAATATCATTGAGATCATCATTGCAGATTTTTGGATCAATCAAAGATCTCCATCTATCAGTTCATTGCATTGTCATTCGTGGTCATCGAAATTAAATTTTTTTTGATCGATGAAGCTAGGGCTATCGGATCGAGGCGATCTTTTGCGACGACACTCTAATAATAATTATTTAGATAATGAATGATAAAGATGAATATTAAATTTTAAAATTATATAATATTTAAATATATATATGGCAGCGGTTATAATTAATCGCTGCCATAAATCAGATTATAGCAGCGGTTCCTACTAACCACTGCTATATGTCTGACTTATGGCAGCAGTTATAATGAACTGCTGCTATAAATCGACCTATGACAGTGATTTTTTATAATCGCTACTATAGGTCCAACCTACGGCAGTGATTTTCTGTAACCGTTGCTATATGTAGGACCTATAGTAGCTGTTACGAAAATCGCTACCATAGGTCCGACCTATGGCAGCGGTTAACGAAAATCGCTGTCATAGGAGCTATTGGGGATAAACCCCGCTCCCTTCGAAGTCAAGTTCAATGCTCTGCTTAATGCAATCAGTAGCCGCGGAAGAGCTTCAACGGACGGGTCTTAGTCGAACTTTTATAGTCGGCCGAACTACTTAGCGGCCGAGCTCCTTGGACTCCAAGCAGTCGGGCTTTAGCCGAACCCCAGCGTTCGAGCTCCTTCGAACCCGCTCAGCCAGCCGAATTGCTTAGCGTCCGAGCTCCTTGGACTCCAAGCGATCGAACTTTAACGGAATCCCCCATCGCCCGAACTCCTCAGCGGTCGTCCCTCGATCGAACTCCCCAAGCGATCGTCCCTTCAGCCGACCGAGCTCCTCCGAACTCCTCTACGGTCGAGCTCCTTCCAAGCTTTTTCTTCAATCGAACTCTCCTACAAGTCCGAACTCCTCTAGACAAACTATCACCATCAGTCTACAATAGGCAACAAGATCGGACGATATGGCTGTCACCATCCATCTGATGATGCCTTCCTCTCCATACCGAACTCCATGCGGCCCATGACCTACCAGTATGGCTGTCACCATCCACCTGACGATGCCTTCCTCTCCATACCAAACTCCATGCGGCCCCAACGGCTCTCTGCCAGGCAGTATGGCCGTCACCATCAACTAAGCTCCGCCTATAAAGGACCCTCCAGATACGCTAACTAAAAAACTCTCTGATCTCTAAGCTCTTCTCTTCTTCTCCAAGCTTCGAAACTCATTTCGAGCACTCCATTCCTATTGGCCAGAGCTGACTTGATCATCGGAGGGTCCTGCCGGAGCCACCCCCCATCAGCTCCGGATGGGACTTTATTTTGCAGATCCTCAGTGGCGACCTCATCGGCCTCCACTCCAGCGGACTCCGGTGACGATCAGTTTCTGCATCAACAGATTGACGCTAGAAGGAGGGCCCCAAACCTCCGAGGTTTTCTTATTCTTAAAGGAGTGCTCGGTGATGATTTTTCTCTTTCCTCTTTGAAGATCTCCCTCTTTTCTTTCGAAGAGAAAATGCCTTCGAGGAGAGCTTCGACTCGGCGCTCGACGGCCTCCGCGGTCCGATCTTGTCCAGATCCGTCTGTTCCTACTTCAGCCCCGATAGCTCGGGCTTCACCTATACCCACGGTGGATGTGAAGCAGTTCGACCAGCTTGTTCGACAGATCCGTGGCCTCACGGAGGCATTATAGGCCATACAGCAGCCCCCGGTGGCGACTCCACCAGGAAACCCACCATCGGAATGTCAGAAACTGGCCCCAAGAAAGACTACCAGGGCCAACGTACCTGTCACCCCTGAGAAGGAGAAACAGAGAGCCGAGGATTCGTGTTCGAATCACAGTTCTCTCCTGGGGGAGACCTTCCCCATTTGTAGTCGGAAGCCTCCTAAGATCTGCAGCCAAGACGACACCCTCAATCACAGACTGCGGGAGATGGACCGATGGATTGAAGAGCTCAGCCATGTCGCCCCAGCTCATCAAGCCGATGTCCATGCCGAACCTCCTTTCTCCCTCTGAATTATGCAAGAATCCATTCCACCGAACTTCAAGCTCCCTCAACTTGAGAGCTACGATGGAACTTCCGATCCGGTTGATCATCTGGAGGCCTTCTGTGCCATGATGCTATTTCACGGTGCTTCAAATGCCAAACTGTGCCAAGCTTTTCCATCTACCTTAAAGGGAGTAGCTAGAAACTGGTACTCGGCATTGAAGCCGAGCACGATCTTCTATTTTGACCAGATGAGCAATCAGTTTGCAGCCCACTTAGTTAGCAGCCGACGTCCGCACCGAGGTTCGGATTCCCTGATGAGTGTCAAGCAGAAGCAGGGGGAATCCATCTGGGCTTATGTCACCTGATTCAACATCGCAGCATTGAAGGTCTGGGACTTGGATCAGTCTGTTGCGATGGCCGCACTCAAGGGCGGCCTTCAGAAAAATGACTTGCTGTTCTTCCTGAAAAAAAAGTATCCTAGGGACTTCGCCGATCTGCTGGCTCGGGTTAAGAGATATGCCCGTGCGGAAGAAGCCTTCAAGTTGAAGGACGAAGAAGCCCTGAGAGAGCGGCTGGCAGATGATGGAGAACCGAGCGAAGTTCGACCGCGCTCGTAGACCCCCTCTAAAAGCAGGCGGGCCCGAACTCCTTGAACTCGTCATCGAGGGAGCCCCAATAGAGGGGCGTGAAGAAGCCCTCCTCTCGGAAGGTTCCGTGACTATGCCTCCCTCAACGCTCCTCGAACTCAGATTCTCACCAAAGTGAAGAACCAGCTGCCAAGACTAGAAGGGTTACAGTCTCCCTCAAACAAGCACGATCGAAATAAGTACTGTCTCTACCATCGCGACCACGGCCACGACACCGAGGAATGCATCCAGCTCCGAGACGAAATTGAGGAGCTCGTCAAAAAGGGGGGGCTAGGTAAATTCCTCCGGCACCAGTCTGAAGTAGAAAAAGATCGACCAAGGACACTGCCATAGCCAGAGATGGCAAGGAGCTTGGCGCTGCCATAGCCAGAGATCGCAAGAAGGTCGGCTACATTACGGCATCATTCACATTGCCCCTAGGAGGAGCTTGGTGCATCAGCGATTCGTCGTCTCCCAGCGACATGAGCTTGCACCAAATTGAGGAGGCCAGCATGAGGAGGTCGTCCACCCTGGGACTTATTGTCGAAGAAATACGGAGGAACAACGCTACCACGACCTTGAAATATAGAATTTGGGGATGCGCTGCTAGTAACTTTCTTTCAATAAAATTCTTTCCTTTCGATAATATTATTTCTGAATGCAAAAACTATGCGATGATAGGAAAGAAGCAGTCAATAATTGCCACATTAGGAACAGAAGGAGAACCTCGTCCTAACGCGAGCAACAACCTCGGCTAGAGATAAGATCTCTTCCGAGCGAAGGCCTCGTTCACAAAGGACGAGATGGGGGGAGAGGCTCTGACAGCCGGCCCTTATGTGCCCCCACATTTCATTAGAAATAGTAGGAGAACCTCGTCCTAATGCGAGCATCAACCTCGGCTAGAGATAAGATCTCTCCCGAGTGACCATTGACAACCTCGGCTAGAGAAAATCTCTTCCGAGCGATCGAGTCAACTTCGATTTAGGAACAGAAGGAGAACCTCGTCCTAATGCGACAACAACCTCGGCTAGAGATAAGATCTCTCTTGAGAGAAGGCCTCGTTCATAAAGGATGAAGATGGAGGGAGAGGCCCTGACAGCGGCCCTTATGTGCCCCACAGCCCGTAGGAATAGGAGGAGAACCTCGTCCTAACAGTGAGCTTCAACCTCGGCTAGAGATAAAGATCTCTTCCGAGCGATCGAGTCAACCTCGGCTAGAGATAAGATCTCTTCCGAGCGACCGTTGATAACCTCGGCTAGAGATAAGATCTCTTCCGAGCGACCGAGTTAACCTCGGTTAGAAATAGGAGGAGAACCTCATCCTAACACGAGCATCAACCTCAGCTAGAGATAAGATCTCTTCCGAGCGACCGAGTCAACCTTGGCTAGAGATAAGATCTCTCCCGAGCGATCGAGTCAACCTCGATTAGGAACAGAAGGAGAACCTCATCCTAACACGAGCAACAACCCTCGACTAGAGATAAGATCTCTCCGGAGCGAAGGCCTCGTTCACAAAGGACGAGATGGGGGAGAGGCCCTGACAGCGGCCCTTATGTGCCCCCACAGCCCGTTAGGAACAGGAGGAGAACCTCGTCCTAACGTGAGCATCAACCTCGGCTAGAGATTTAAGATATCTTCGAGCGATCGAGTCAACCTCGCTACCGAGAATAGATCTCACCCGAGCGACATTGACACCTCAGCTTAGAGTAAAATCTCTTCTCCGAGCGACCGAGTCAACCTTCGGTTAGGAACAGGAGGAGAAACCTCGTCCTAACACGAAGCATCAACTTCAGCTAGAGATAAGATCTCTTCTGAGGCGACCGAGTCAACCTCCGGCTTAGAGATAAATCTCTTTCGACACGATCGAGTCAATCTCGGTTAGGAACAAGGAGGACAACCTCCGGTTAGAAACAGAAGGAACCTCGGTCCTAACGCTGAGGCAAAAACCTCGGCTAGAGATAAGATCTCTTCCAAGCGATCCGAGTCAACCTCGGTTAGGAAACAGGAGGAGAAACCTCGTCCTAACGCGAGCAACAACCTCGGCTAGAGATAAGATCTCTCCCGAGCGACCGAGTCAACCTCGGTTAGGAACAGGAGGAGAACCTCATCCTAACGCGAGCATCAACCTCGATTAGAGATAAGATCTCTCTCGAGCGATCGAGTCAACCTCGGCTAGAGATAAGATTTCTCCCGAGCGACCGTGGACAACCTCGGCCAGAGCACCCGAGAAACCTCAGCTATGGGTAAGACCCGCGACAACCTCGACCAGAGCGCCCGAAAGCCTCGGATAGAGATAAGGCCTGGGACAACCTCGGTCAGAGCATCCGAGAAACCTCTAGAGATAAGGTTCACGACAACCTCGGCCAAGATGCCCGAGATGACCTCGGCCAGAGCACTCGAGAAGCCTCGGATAGAGATAAGCAATCTCCCGAGCGTCCGTGCCAACCTCGGCCAAAAATAAGATCGGAGGCAACCCCAGTTGGAGATCAAACCCCTCTCGAGTGATCGTATTAACCTCGATTGCTGGAGATAATATCGCCCCCAAGGAGCTCAACCTCCGACCTCGATCGTAGTGGATGAGGCCTACCTCAACCTCGATTGGAGATGAGATCTCTCTTGGGCCTCAACTTCGACATCAACTTTGGCTGGCGATGAAATCTCCCCTTCGAGCTTCGACCTGAACCAGCACGGCGCCCAGAAGAAGACTTCAATAGTCATCTTTTGTGCACTCCCTTTCCTCGAATTTTGAGCTCGGGAGTGGGGGGGGACTATTGTTGGGGATAAACCCCACTCCCGCCGAAGTCAAGTTCAATGCTCTGCCTAATGCAACCAGTAGCTGCGCAAGAGCTTCAACGGACGGGTCTTAGCCGAACTTTTACAGTCAGCCGAACTACTTAGCGGCTGAGCTCCTTGGACTCCAAGCAGTCGGGCTTTAGCCGAACCCCAGCGTCCGAGCTCCTTCGAACCCGCTCAGTCGGTCGAACTGCTTAGCATCCGAGCTCCTTGGACTCTAAGCGATCGGGCTTTAACGGAATCCCCCAGCGCTCGAACTCCTCAGCGGTCGTCCCTTCAATCGGTCGAGCTCCTCCGAACTTTTCTACGGTCGAGCTCCTTCCGAGCTTTTCCTTCAGCCGAACTCTCCTACAAGTCTGAACTTCTCTGGACAAACTGTCGCCATCAGTTTGCAATAGGCAATAAGATCGGACGATATGGCTGTCACCATCCACCTGACGATGTCTTTCTCTCCGTACCGAACTCCATGCGGCCCATGACCTACCAGTATGGCTATCACCATCCATTTGACGATGCCTTCCTCTCCGTACCGAACTCCATGCGGCCCCAACGGCTCTCTGCCAGGCGGTATGGCCGTCACCATCAACTAAGCTCCGTCTATAAAGGACCTTCTAGATACGCTAACTAAAAAACTCTCTGATCTCTAAGCTCTCCTCTTCTTCTCCAAGCTCCGAAACTCATTTCGAGCACTCCATTCCTGTTGGCCAAAGCTGACTTGATCATCGAAGAATCCTGTCGGAGCCACCCCCCATCGACTTCGAATGAGATTTTATTTTGTAGGTCCCCAGCGGGGACCTCATCAGCCTCCACTCCAGCGGACTCCGGCGACGATCAGTTTCTGCATCAACAGGAGCTATGACAGTGGTTTCAAAAATTGCTGCCATAGTAAGCACTATCATAGGCCATTTTTATAGTAGTGTATTATTCTAAATATCAGATAAAATCATTCTGTCATTGTTATAGCATTCTAATTGGTTAATTTTGAGATATCTTCTATGTCAAATGTTGGAATAAGATTGAATGGCGACAAATTTCATTTTGTTACAAAATTGAAACAGCCTTATCCTATAAAATTTAAAATCTTAATTCTATATAATTAATAAATAATAATATATTAAATTATATTTTTGAGCCAAGAAGCTCTTCAATACTGCATGTAAATATGGTTAGGGAGCTCATTGCGATGTACAAACCTACACCGGAGAAGAGAATCGATGCTGCTTGGATCTAGAGAGTAGCAGTCCATCCCAGAGTCAGACTCTTTCTTTGAAAAGTCACCTAGGATCGACTGCCAACTTAGACTCTCTTGAGAGATAGAGGCATGGAGCTAATAATTGCCTGCTCGATCTGTGGGATGGAGGACGAACTGATAGGACATGTCCTCCTTCGCTATTCTAGAGCATAGCTGATCTAGAGGATGGCAGATGACCTGATTGGGGGTGTAGCTACTAATACCTACCTTCCCCCCTTCTTGGATGTGATCCGCAAGAGTTCAATTATGGATCAGCCCTCTGGTGGGAGATCGATATACATTGCCTATCACATTTGGCTTTTCAAAAAAAGTTTACTTTTTGAGGATGAGACTGTGCTTGCGCGTTGGGTGCCGAACTTAGCCTACTATCTTGCGGAGGAGTATAGTTATTTTGATGCTACTGGACAGTATCTTGAGGCCCCAAGATCTTGGAACTCCCTTGTTGCACAAGCAGCGACCTGTGGAGTGATTTTCATCTCATGAAAGCCTCCACCCTTAGGGTATGTCAAGGTTAACTTTAATGGCAGTATCAGTGATAGCGAAAGAGGTGCAGGGTATGTTATCCGTAGCCCGGATGGCAGGCTTCTTGTAGCCAGAGGATCACTACTCCTTGAGCTGTCGATCCTTAATGTGGAGTTACGGGTTGTCGGCTGGCGTCATCTCACAACTACAAAAAGGGTCTATAACAGCGTATACTATAGCAGTGATTTTTGAAACCGCTGCAATAGAATCTACGGTAGTGGTTAAAAAGAACTGCTATCATAGTTCAATCTATAGCGGCAATTAAAATAAATCGCTGCCATAGCTCCGATCTATGGTAGCGGTTATAAAGAATCGTTGTCGGATCTATGGCGGCGGTTATAAAGAACCGCTATCATAGATCTGACATATGGTAGTAGTTACAAAGAACGAATGCCATAGGTCAATCTATAGCAGCGATTTGGAATAATCATTATAATAGATCGGATCTATGGCAGCAGTTTAGCGTAACCATTGCTATATATTTTTTTCATATTTTTGCTCTAAATATTATATAATTTTAAAATTTAATATCCATCTTCATTATTCATTATCTAAATAATTATCATTAGAGTGTATCATAAAAGATCACCTCAATCCGATGGCCCTAGCTTCATTGATCAAAAAAATTTGATTTCGATGATCACGAACGATGATGTAATGATTTGATAGATGAAGATCTCCAATCGGTTCGAAAACTTGCAACGATGATCTCGATGATATTTGTAGTATACTATCAAAATTTTACTTCAGTCGAATATTATTATCTTAGTCAATTTAGTATAGGATAATTTCAGTCATTAAATGATAAACGAGTGATCAAAGGACCAGAGGATATTTGATTATGAGATAATTTTTTCATAAATGATCTTGGCTACTACTTTAATTATTTTTATAATAATGATCATAAAATTTAACTCATGGATTTAAGAACAATCCAAAACTATACGTCGCTTGATAACCATTCTTAAACTTCATTGGTAATTATGCTCATGCTTTTATAAGATCTGCTTAACGTAAATAGTTCATACAAAAATGATTTTGAATTTTATGATCATCGCCATATAAAAATTATTAAAATTATAGCAAAGATTATTTAACTAAAAAATTATCTCGTATCGAATGTCATTTAGCTCTTTGATCACTTATTTCTAATTTAACGGTCGAAATCATTCCATACTAAAATGATCATGATAACGATATTCGATTCAAGTGAAACTTTGATAGTATGTTATAAATATCATCGAGATCATCATTGCAGATTTTTGAATCCATCGAAGATCTTCATTTATCAGATCATTACATCATCAAAATTTAATTTTTTTAATCGATGAAGATAGGGCCATCGGATCAAGGCGATCTTATGAGACAATACTCTAGTGATAATTATTTAGATAATGAAGGATAAAGATGGATATTAAATTTTAAAATTATATAATATTTATAGCAAACATGTGAAAAATAGATTTCTAATCTATAGCAGCAGTTACTAAAAATTGCTGCTATGGATCTATGGCAGCAGATAGAAAATTACTGTCGTAGAGCTATGGCACTGGTTTAAAAATCACTATCATAGGTTAGGTTAAAATTTTTAATTTGAATTTTCGCTCTCGTGTGCTCTCTCTCTCCCTCTCCCTGCTCTCCACCACTAGTGAGACCCTGCCCCTCTCCTTCTCCAGCCGGCGCCATCCCTCCTCCCCCTCCGACCGCCCCCACCTTTCGGTGCCCCCCTCCTACTAGATGTGTGTCCTACAAGCCAGATTAGCTAACACTTGTAATACACTTCTAAGAATAATTTTATAATTTTAACTATAAATAAATAAAAAAATTATTTTCTATCATAGTATATATTTAAAGTGTATGTGATACATCCTTTGAGTTAATGGTAATGACAATTCATATTTTTAAAGAGTTAAAAATTTAAGACATAAATTTTTGTAATTAACTCATAAACTGCTTCCGACTATATGATCGTCATGAGGATGGTGATTGATTCAGAAGATTGATGTACAATCGCTTTCTTTGAGTAGATGAATCTTGAGTCTATGGTGTGGAGATACTGGAGCGAGAGTACGTATAGATACTCATTAGAGAACGAGGGCACTGAGTGTGACCACCTCGAGCATTCATAAGAAAATCTATCTTCTCATCAATGACTGGTTCGATGTTGTAGTAGTGTGTCTAGTTCTTTGATCTGAGGTACATTGGCAGTTCATCTTGAGGGTGTTGTAGTTTGACTACACCATAACTCGATCTCCTAGTCATTCAAAATTCTAAGGTATATGTTGGCTATAGTACATTTATTGTAGGAATTGGATTGCACCAATAAGAAATCTATCTACCTCGGTAGATGAGGAGTAGCTCTATGATGATCATGAGAATCGAGTCCATAAGCCCATGGCCATGGCAGAGTGAAGATAATAGAAAGAGTTTCTATAAGGGTTTCACATATGACTCGAATCGAATGATTAATTCATATGATAGATATTGGGTTTGACGAGTTGACTTTAACCCTAATCCTGTCGGGGCTCAAGATAAAAGAATACAATTACATAGATAGCTGCACCAAGAGGTTTATTTTCAGTTCTGATAGATTGCTACCATATACTGCTAGGTGTCACTGATGAATTTTGAAAGTAATTAGAATGATTTTGATGATCGATCATTCTAATTGTATGAATCAGAAAAGTTCTGGTCCATCAAAAGGTATTTCGATGATATCGATGATAGAGATCACGATATGTCTCATTATCACACGAAACTAAATCTAACTAGATCATACAAATAAGGGTTTGGGTCTGGATATCATCAATTGAGCTAACTTAGTTCGATTGATGTGGATTAGATCCAATTAGGTTGAAGATAATCGTGCTAGCACACAATTGAGCCTAACTTTCTCTTTTTATAATCTTTCTGATTCATCATAATAGAGTCAAATTTGATTTGACTCATTCTTGTATCTTGAATAAATTTATTTTTATCTGACTGAAATAAGTCTATATCAGATTAATTATAAAAATTAAATTCATTCCTAGTGCAATTGGACTAGGGTCAATAGTTGACCCAATTGAGAGAATTGAGGGTCACATGATTAAAAAATTTTAAAATTTTTTTAAATTATTTTGGTTTAATTTTTGGATATGTGATAGGACACGAGTTATACTTTGGGTGTGCAAAATTTTGTGATTTTTGGAGGTGCCTTGATTAGGTTTTGATAGAGTTTGATTTGAATCAAACTCTCGAGGGAAGAGTCCTAGACGCACATTAACTCTTTCTTATCCTTTCATGCTGCCACCTTCCAGATGGATTTTTGGTATTAAAACTAGATGGGATCTTGGGTTTTTTATGGAGATCAGGTCTAAGAGTCCCAATAATCGAATTAATAAGGTTTTTGATCAAAAAGGAACTCTTTATGGCGCTATGTCTTGTATAAGAACTCTTTTCACGAAATTACCTCAATGTAATTTATTTTTTTCACACCCAAATGGGCCTTCCCTCTGATATCCATGCTCCCTCTATCCTCTCTCTTCCTCTCTTCTACATGTCTAAAAAGTTAGGCACAAATTTGAGTTGAAGGTCTAAGATTTTTGGTACAAGATTCAGCATCTATGCGACGGTATTCGTGAGATGAACAGACTACCCTCAGAAGTCATTTTGAAGGCTTTTCAAATCAGATCTAGATCTGATTTTTGGAGGAAAGATTCATGAGAAGAAGACATTCAGATCCTATCTGAGTGAATTTTGGTAGAGGCCAGGCGCATGCGTGGCTCCTTCCAGAACCTTAGGAATTAATATGATCATCATAAGATAATTAGATTACCAAATTAGGTACTTGAAATTAAATTTGATTTAATTTTATTTTTAACTTTTAATATCAAATCTCTATGATCAGATCCAAAAAATTTTATATCTGATTAAAATTTTAGAAAAAAATTTTAAAATATTTTTTTAGATCCAATCAGATCTGAGCGATTCTATGTTGGAAAAATAGGTTTTTTCTTCAACTAGTATCAAAGTCAGGTTGCAATTTTTCGGATCTATTTTAGATCTAATTTTATTTTTATTTTTTATTTAATATTAAAAAATTTTAGATACCACATTAGACAGATTAGATCTAAAATTAAAAAATTAAAATTAAATTATTTAGATCTAATATGTATGAGATACATGACTAGACTGAAAATAGAATAGTTCTATGTGTAGTCTAGTATAATCATATTATTAATTTGATTAAATATAATTTTAAATTTATTTAATTTTTAATTTTTAATTTATTTATATATGATATGAAAAGATGCATGTTTAGACTAATTGTAGAATAGTTCTATAAATTATCTAGAATAGTTTTATTTTGATATGATCAAATTTAAATCTATTTTTTAGATATTATATATGATATTTTAGATCTAAAAAATATGCATATTTAATTTAGTGATGATACATGAGATGTATGCAAGCATGTATTAGTTAGATTATTAATTATATATGTGATATATGATCTAGATCTAACTAATTTTATAGTTTTAATTATATTTTTGATTAAGGCATTCTCCTTAGCCGTTCGGTCATAAGAATAAAGTAGGATTTAAAGGCTCTCTCTTTTCATTCGATGAGGTATTCTTATGGCATGTAGAGATGCTACGTATTCGTTCTTAATCAAAAATTAGAATTTATTTTCTATAAAATTTTAGATCCTAAAATTCTAGGATTTTGATACATATTTTTTGTTTATGAATCCAAACTTAATTAAAAATTAAGATTATGAAATTAATTAGATCTAAAATTAAAAATTTTTAGATCTAAAATATTTTCATAAAATTGGGTTCAGACTTGGGTAGCTCAATTAGGTCTAGCGATTGATCAAATTGAATCAAGAGTTGGTTAGGTGGAATCAAGAGTACTTAGAATTGACCAGCCCAATAGTTGTAAGTCTGGGTCAAGATCGACTCACAGCCACATGTGATCGATCCAATTAAGACCTAATTTGACTCCGTGGTTCAAGGTTGAATTGTAGGCTAACTCGATTAGTTCTAGTTCGATAATTTAGTATCTAAGGTAAGTTTGACAGATACGATCGATTGATTTTTAATTAGAAGCTACTCGATCTGAATGCATTCTTATCGAGTTAATGACATATTCCTTCCATCGGTCTCACTTATCTGACCATTTGTGTTATTCCAGTTCTGATTTAAGATGGCTAACAGTTCGAGCTAATCCATGCCACTAGGCTTGTCATCACCATTATGACTGAGTCAAGTGTAAGAGACCTAAATTAAATCTTCCTAAGAAAAGATTAAGTCAATTGGTCTTCCATCGTTGTAGATATGCGGGCCCTTTTCGAGGTTGATTGTTCTCGACTGGTTATAGTGGCTCAGTTGCACCGGGAAGACGCAACTACATCTAATAGGCATTGGATGCTATGGGTTGAAGGATGGATTGGGCTTAATATTTCGAATACGGTAAGAAACTCAATCAGAAATTCAATTCGTACAAATGATGGGTCTGACTTAACTAAGAAGTGGATCAATATTTCGGACATAGTGAGATGCATGAATTAGAGACCAAGATTAGGTGCATCATGATTAGAGAATCATTGGATAAGAGTTGTCCACTCATCGATTGATCCATCATCAATAACTGTTAGATGAGGTGGTGAGCCAATCGGTGAGACCACACCATCCACTAGAAATCAATTAATCATGAAGATTTTCACATCTCTACCCAGAAAGTGTAGGGATCCAAAAAAATAGTGAAAGCCTAATTTATTTAAAAATAAAATTTTTAAATAAATTGATTAAGTCTAATTATAAAATCTAACTAGAAATTTTGATTCTCTACAGAAAAATATCTGCATCCAATCCACTAGCTCGTATCTTGGACATCCATAGACTGACCGAACTCAACTTCAAGGATTGGCTCTAGAACTTCAAAATTATTTTGGATTCTAAGAAGTTGACTCATGTGTTGGAATAGAATCTTCCCAATTTACCAGTCCATCCATCCGCTGATCAGAGAGCATCTCTAAAGAAGTGGACGGATGATGATAACAAAGCCAGGTATTACATGTTGGGCTCGATGTCTGATGAACTCCAGCGCCAACATGAAGACATTAAGACTAACCGCCAAATGTTGGCTCACCTGCAAGAATTATTTAGTGAATAAAGTCACACAGTCAAATATCAAGTCACTAGAAGACTTTTTAAGACTTAAATACGTGATGGGCAGTCGGTCCAAGATCATTGTCTGATGATGATCAAGGACTTAGAAGAACTTGAGAAGCTCGATGTCAAGTTGGACAAGAATTTACAGATTGATATAATTCTGCAATTCTTGACTGATGCGTATGAACAATTTATCATGAACTACCATATGCATAAACTACAGAATACTTTGACAGAACTTATAAATATACTGGTTACTGCTGAGCTTTCTATGAAAGATTTTAAAGGCTCAGTACTTACTATGGAGCGAACTTCTTCTAAGAGAAAGTCTTTTAGAAAGAAGAAGAAGTCCGTGAAGAAGCAGAAGATGGATGGTGGAAAGAAGAAGAAGGCCGCTGACAAAAAAAAATATTTTCATTACAACAGAGATGATCGTTGAAAGCAGAACTATCCCTTGTACCCGGCCAGCCTAAAGAACAAGGAGGCAGGTCCTTTTGGAGATATGCTCATTATAGAATTTAATCTTACGATTTATTCTACATCTAGTTGGATGCTTGACTCTAGTTCTAGTGCTCACTTATGCACTTCTATGCAGAATCTTGAGGATAGCAGGAGGTTGAGGGATGGTGAGATGATCCTATGCATTGAAAATGGAGCAAGAGTTATTGCAGTGGCCTAGGAACCTATTCTCTACGATTATCGTTAGGATTAGATTTGGTTCTTAGAGACTATTTTTATGTGCCTGCAGCAAACAAGAATTTGATTTCTATGTTATGTTTAGCATAGGAAGGTTATATAATTAATTTTCTTAAGGATCATTATAATATTATTTATGAAAGAAATAAAATTGCAAGTGATTTTCTTATAAATGGTCTCTATCAGTTACATATTGATGTTTCTTTTTTCAATATCGAGCAAAACATGAATGCCATAGGATCAAAATGACCTAGGAATAGTCTATATGATAGGTATCTGTGGCACCTTAGGCTAAGTCATATAGCAAAAGACAGGGTTAACAAATTGAAGAAATTCAGGCTATTAAGTTTGTTGACTTTCGAGTCATATCCGATTTGTGAATCATGCATTCATGGCAAAATGATCAAACTCCCTTTTATAGGACATAGGGAAAGGGCTACAGAACTACTTGTCCTAGTACATACTGATGTGTGTGGTCTATTTGATGTACCGACTAGAGACAACTATATCTACTTCATCATCTTTATCGATGATTTATCTCAGTACGAGTATGCGTATTTGATGCGACATAAATCTGTAGCTTTTGAAAAGTTAAATAATTCAGATATGAAGTAGAAAAGCAAACCGAAAAATCTATTAATATTCTTCGATTAGATTGAGGAGGTGAATACCTTAGTCAAAAATTCCTAGACTATCTTAAGCAAAATGGCATAGTCTCTCAATGGACTCCACTTGGAATACCTCAACTCAATAAAATTTTAAAATAAAAAAATCAGACCTTATTAGATATGGTCCGATCTATGATGAGCTTTACAAACCTTCCTAAGTTTCTTTGGAGACATAGTCTAATGATCGCTATATATTTATTGAATAGGATTTTCTCTAAAACCATTCCTACCACACCGTATGAGATATGGCATGGTAAGAAACTAAGTCTGAGTCATCTTAGAATTTGGGATTGTCTAGCTCATGTCAAGAGATAATAGACAGACAAGTTAGAGTATAGGTTCTTTAGAGCTAGATTTATAGGATATCCTAAAGAGTTATTAGGATATTATTTCTATATTTCGGAAGACCACAATGTGATTGTGAGTCGATATGCCATCTTTCTTGAAAAATAGTTTATTCAAGATGGTGGCATCGGAAGGCAGATTAGGCTTGAAAAGAAAGTTTCCTAAGAGTAACGAACTAAGGATCCTATGAAACCCAATCAGATTGAACTAGTCTAATCACTATCTCCTCTACCTCGTAGATCAGAAAAGATTTTCCATCCACTTGAAAGATACTTAGGTACTACTTCAGAGGACATAGAGAAAATGTTCCTTACAAGAAATGGAGTTCATGGTGATGATCCCAAAACCTATGATAAAGCGATATTAGATATCAACTCTGAAAAATGGTTAGAGATAATGAAGTTAGAGATTGACTCAATGTGTTCGAACTAAGTTTGAACCTTGGTAGATCCACCTAAAGGTATAGTACCTATTGGGTGTAAATAAATCTACAAGAGAAAGATAAGTGCAGATGAGAATATGGAGATATTCAAGGCTAGGTTAGTGGCGAAAGGGTATAGTCAGCATGAAGGCATTGACTATCAGAATACCTTTTCGTCAGTAGCTATGTTAAAATCCATCTGTGCATTGCTTGCTGTTGCAGTCTATTTTGATTATGAAATATGGCAGACGGACGTGAAAACAATAATCTTAAATGGATATCTTGAGGAAGATATTTATATGAAATAGCCATTAGGTTTTACATCTAGTGATGCTGATCATAAGGTCTGCAAGCTGCAAATGTCCATCTATGGACTTAAGCAAGCATCTCGGAGCTGGAATGCTCATTTCAATGATGTGATGAAAACATTTGGATTCATCAAGAATGAGGAGAAATCATGTATATTCAAAATGATCAGTAGGAGCGTTGTTGTCTTTCTCATACTATACGTGGATGACATCCTCCTTATTAGAAATGATATTCCCATGTGGACCATAGTTAAAATATGGTTATCAAAAGAGTTCTCTATGAAAGACTTAGAAGAGGCATCCTTTATTCTAGGAATTAAGATCTATAGGGATAGACCGAATAGGATGCTAGGTTTCTCATAGAAAATATAGATAGAGGAGATACTAAAGAGGTTTAGCATGGAAAACTCCATGAGGAGATTGGTGCCCTTCAAACATGACATTCATCTCTCCAAGAAGATGTATCCCAATACACCTGAGGAGATTGAACACATGAGCAAGATCTCTTATGCTTCGGCAATAGGGATCCTCTTGTACGCCATGCTATGTACATAATCTGATATTGCCCATGCTGTGAGTGTCATGAGTAGATATCAATCGAATTTAGATAAAGAGCACTGGACTTCTATGAAATGTATTCTTAAGTACTTGAGAAGGACTAAGGATATATTCTTGATTTTTGGTAATGGAGAACTCCAGATTCAGGGTTATACAGATTTAGATTTTATATCAGATATAGATGATTGAAAGTCGACATCTGGTAGTCTATTTATGTGTAATGATGGTACTGGCAGCTGGAAGAGTTTCAAGTAGACTGTGATAGCAGATTCCACCATGGAAGTAGCGTACATTGCTGCATCGAAAGCTACAAAGAAGGCATTCTAGTACAAGAAGTTCACCATAGAACTTGAAGTGATACAATCAGATGCCGTCTCTTTATACTGCAATAATTATGGCACCATAGTCCTAGCTAAGGAGTCAAGATCTCACTAGAAATCCAAGCACATCGAGCAGCGATTCCACCTCATTCGTGATTACCTCAAGAAGAGTTACATTGAGGTCAAGAGAGTCGACTTCATGGATAATGCGGTAGATCCACTAACGAAGCCTTTAGGCCAGCAGAAGATCAAAGCCCATCTTGAGAAGATGGGACTTAGATTTATAGCCAATTGGCTTTAGGTCAAGTGGGAATTTGTTAGATGTGTGCCCTAGAAGCCAGATTGGCTAACACTTATAATACACTTCTAAGGATAATTTTATAATTTTAACTATAAGTTAATAAAAGAAATATTTTCTATCATAATGTGTATTTAAAGTGTATGTGATACATCCTTTGAGTTAATGATAATAACAATTCATATTTTCAAAGAGTTGAAAATTTAAGACATGAATTTTCATAATTAACTCATAAACTACTTTCAATCGTAGGATCATCATGAGGATAGTGATTGATCCAAAAGGTTGGTATACGATTGCTTTCTTTGAGTAGATGAATCTTAAGTCTAAGGTGTAGAGATACTAGAGCGAGAGTACGTACAGATACTCGTTAGAGAACAAGGGCACTGAGCGTGACTACCTCGAGCATTCATAAGAAAATCTACCTTCACATCGATGACTGGCTCGATATTGTAGTAGTGTGTCTGGTTCTTTGATCTAAGGTGTATTGGCAATTCACCTTGAAGGTGTTGTAGTTTGACTATGGCATAACTTGGTCTCTTAGCCATTCAAAATTCTGAGGTATATGTTGACTATAGTACGTTCATTGTAGGAATTGGATTGCACCAATAAGAGATCTATATACCTCGATAGATGAGGAGTAGCTCTATGATGATCATGAGAATCGAGTCCATAAGCTAATGGCCATGGTAGAGTGAAGATGATAGAAAGAGTTTCTATAAGAATTTTACATAGGACTCGAATCGAATGATTAATTCATATGATGGATATCGGGTTTGACGAGTTCACCTTAATCCTAATTCTATCAGGGCTCAAGATAGAAGAATTCAATCACACAGATAGCTGCACCGAGAGGTTCACTTTTAGTTCTAATGGATTGCTACCATATACTGCTAGGTATCACTGATGGATTTTGGAAGCAATTAGAATAATTTTGATTATCGATCATTCTAATTGAATGAATTAGAAAAAGATATTTCGATGATGTCGATGATGAAGATCATGACATGTCTCATTATCATATGGAACTGAACCTAACTGAATCACATAAATAAGGATTTAGGTCTGGATATCCTCAATTAAGCTAACCTAATTCGATTGATTTGGATTAGATCTAATTAGGTTCAAGATAATCGTGCTAGCACACGATTGAGCCTGACTTTTTTCTTCTATAATCTTTCTGATTTGTTGCAACCAAGTCAAATTTGATTTGACTTAGTCCTGTATCTTGAATGAATTTATTTTCATCTAATTGGAATAAATCCAGATCAGATTAATTATAAAAATTAAATTCATTCCTAGTGTAATTGGACTAAGATCAATAGTTGACCCAATTGAGAGAATTGAGGATCATGTGATCGGAGAATTTTAAAAAAATTTTTAGAAATTATTTTTGGAGGTGCCTTGATCAGGATTTGATAGAGTTTGATTTGGGTCAAACTCTTGAGGGAAGAGTCCTAGACGCATATGGACTCTTCCATATCCTTCATGCTGCCATCTTTCAGATGGATTTTTGGTATCAAAATCAGGTGGGATCTAGGATTTTTCATGGTGATCAGGTCCAAGAGTCCTAATGATCGAATTAATAAGGTTTTTGGTCAAAAAGAAATTCTTTATGGTGCTATATCTTATATAAGAACTCTTCTCATGAAATTATTTCAATGTAATTTATTTTTTCCACACCCAAAGAAGCCTTCCCTTTGATATCCACTCCCTTTTTATCTTCTCTCTCCCTCTCTTCTACATGCCTAAAAAGTTAGGCATAAATCCGAGTTGAAGGTCCAAGGTTTTTGGCACAAGATTCAGCATCTACGCGACGATATTCGTGAGACGAACATGCTGTCCTTAGAAGTCATTTTGAAGGCTTTTCAAATCAGATTCAGATCTAATTTTTGGAGGAGAGATTTATGAGAAGAAGATGTTTAGATCCTATCCGAGTGGATACTGGTAGAGGCCAGGTGCTTGCATGGCTGCTTTCAGAGCCTCAGAAATTAATAGAATCATCGCAGGATAATTAAATCACCAAATCAGATACTTAAAATTAAATTTGATTTAATTTTATTTTTAATTTTTAATATCAGATCTCTATGATCAGATCCGAGAAGTTTCAGATCTGATTAATATT
The DNA here is from genome assembly GCA_006176705.1 of Cocos nucifera. Taxonomy (NCBI): domain Eukaryota; kingdom Viridiplantae; phylum Streptophyta; class Magnoliopsida; order Arecales; family Arecaceae; genus Cocos; species Cocos nucifera. The sequence goes on from QRFJ01000038.1 coordinate 1,442,556, forward strand.
TTTGGAAAAAAATTTAAAATATTTTTTTAGATCCAATCATATCTGAACGATCCTGTACTAAAAAAATAAATTTTTTCTTCACCTCCTCCTCGCTCACCCCCCATCCCCGGCCTCCCCATCACCATGCCCGCCCCTGCCCCCCCATCCCCGGTCACCCCGCCTCTTGGCCCCTCCCCACCCTCTCCGATCAATCCCCCAACCCCGCCACCCCACCTCTCGGGCCACCCCTCCTAGTCACCGCGCGCGCACCCCCCTTCGATCTCCCATCATTGTACCCACCCCCGGCCCCCCATCCTCGACCATCCCTACCTCTCGGCCCCTCCCCAACCCTCCCTGATCGATCCCCCAACCCCCGCCACCCCACCTCCCGGGCAGCCCCTTCCTGTCATCGCGCCCCCCCGGCCTTCTGTCACTGTGCCCACCCCCGGCCCCTTATCCCCAGCCGCCCCCGCCTCTCGCCCTCCCCACCCTCCTTGGTCGATCCCCCAACCCTCCACCACCCCTCTCCTCCTCGACCTCCCCATCACGACGCTCCCTCATCACGGCAACCCCCCGGGCCGCCTCTCCCTCTCTCTCCCCCTCTTTCTCTCTATTTCCTCTTTCTCTCTCTTCTCTCTCTATCTCACTATCTTACTCTTATTTCACAAATTACCTCTAGTGCCATCGTCTTCTTCTAGCATCGTCGTCGGCGTTCCTTGGAGCTTTCGGGATGACCCCCTCTCTATAGCCGTAGGTATAATTTTTTTTAATTTTATAGTATTATTTATTAATTATTTATAATATTTATAATAATTTTTAAAATTTTTATAATAAATATTATAAATATTTATTATAAATATTATAATTATCTACCGACCGTAGGTTGTATCGGTGGGTAAGAGAACTCTTATCGATTGATTCTAGACCGTGTCGATGGATTTTAGACTGGGCCATACCACATCCACGACCATGGACAACCCTTGGGCCGTGCTGTGTTCGGGCCCGTAGACAGCCCTTGGGCCATGCCGATCGATAAGAAAACTTCTGTTGGTGGATTCTGGATCATGCTGTGGCGGTAGCCTTAGGTCGTGTCATGTTCACGACTATGGATAGCCCTTGGGCCATGTCGATCGATAAGAAAATCATCGTTGGTGGGTTTTAGGTCGTGTCGATGGTCGTGAGCTATGTCGACCGCTAAGAGAACCCTCACCTCCATCGATAGGTTTTGGGCCATGCTTGTGGCCGTAGGCCGTGCCGATCACTAAAAAAACCTCTAACCGCTAATAGAAAGTGAAGTTATTTATTGTTCATTCTTAATTATTTATGAATGTAATTCATGTTGTAGAATTTATTGCATAATATTTTTTGACTATTTACATCTTATTACTTTTGTTTATTGCATTGCATAACGATAAACCTATCAACTGATTAGTGTAAATAATCTCCGACATCTGTATATTTATATATAATTATATGGATGAAAGAATTATGTACAATAATCAATTGATTGTCCAATTTGGATAGTTTAAGAATTACAAATAATTCTATAGATAATTTCAGTAATCAAATGGTATGCTAAGAATTTCAAATAAAATTTTGAATAGTATTTTTTTTTTGTTCTTCCTACACAGGAGAACTAAGAAAAAATATTGCCAAAATTTTATTCAATTTCTATTGCATATCATTTGATTACTATAATGAACGTATAGAATTAATGCAATTTCTGAATAACATAGGATCTATCTTTACCTATTAGTTGGTAATAAGATGCATTTATTGCATATCTAAAAATGATATTTAATATGAGTTTTACACATGATATTTATTTCCATTCCTATTTATGATGCATTTTTTATTTATAATGCATATTTATTTATAATATATTAATATATATTGTAAGTTTTATGCATGATTTAATTGCAGTATTATCAATTTTTATAATGAATAATGAGTGGATGAAGTTTAGTAGGCTCTCATCAGAATATAAGGCTAGACTTCAAAAATTTCTTGATTTTGCTATAAAAAAATTTGGAGATCACGAACTTATCGAATGTCCTTGTAAAAAGTATATGGATGAGTCATGGCTACCTCGTTAAGATGTAAATGATCACCTCATTATTTATGGCTTTAAATCCAGTTATAAAATTTGTTGGGATCAACATGATGAGGGCAGGTCGTAAAGAGGCAATCAACATGATGGAGGAGTAGAATAAATAATTCATGATATTTTTTATTTATTGGTCATAATGACGGTGCATCTACGTCCATATCTGATCCTATGGTTGGTGGAATGACAAACAGTGAGGATGTGGAGAAGGTCCATAAGTTGATGGAGGATGCTAAGATTTCGTTGTATCCCAGATGTGAAAAGATGGTGAAGCTTGAGTTCTTAATCTGATTGTACCATGCAAAATACTCCAATGGGTTCGGTAATAATTGAGTGAATTGCATACTAGAGCTTTTAGGAGACATTCTTCTGGATAATGCATAAATTCTAAAGAATAATTATAAGGCATCGAAGATTATTGAACAACTGAACTTTACTTATACCAAGATATATGTATGTCCTAATGATTGCATGCTCTATTGGAAGAAAGATGCCAACCAGAATGAGTGCACGAGATGCAGTGTATCAAGATGGAAAAAGAATAAAGATGGCACATCGACCCATGTATCTCAAAAGTTGATGTGGCACTTTTTTTTAATTTTGAGAATATAAAAATTATTTATGTCAGCAAGAACATCGAAGAACATGAGATGGCATGAAGAAGACCGAACAAAAGATGATGCATTGAGGCATCTAGTCGATAAAGAGGCATGGTAGAAGTTTAATGAAATACATCCCGATTTCACACAAGAGATATGTAATGTGAGGTTGGACTTATCATACGATGGTTTCAACCCGTTCAAGCATATGAATACCGTCCATAATATATGACCAGTATTTATTCATATTTACAACCTTCCACCATGGATGTGTGTGAGAAAATTCTTTGCTCTCATGACAATGCTCATCCTTGGACCGATGGAGATAGATAATAACATTGATGTCTATTTGCAGCCTCTTATTATCAAGCTGAAACAGTTGTGGAGCATTCAAGGTATTCCAACTTTTGATGCTTTGCTAAATGAGTCATTCTTCATATGTGTAGTACTTTTGTGGATAATAAATGACTTTTCAGCCTATGCCCTAATATCGAGTTGGAGCACGAAAGGTGAGCTAGCATGCCCGATTTGTGGAAAAAATATTCGATCTAGAAGGTTGACATATTAGAGGAGTTTTAGCTATATGGGACATCAACGTTTTCTTCATCGAAACTATCTATATAGAAGGGATGCACGCTCCTTCAATGGCACTATTGAAAAAGATGAGGCACCTAGTTGGATGTCTGGGAGTGAGGTATTGAGAGAGTTGGATAGTCTAAGTATTAAATTTGAAAAAGATGATTCGATTGATGGTAAAAAGAGGAAGCTTCGATCAAAAAAAGATGACATTTTAATTGAAGAAAAAAGAACATCTTCTTTGATTTGTCATATTGGGAGACAAACTTATTGCACCACTGCTTAGATGTAATGCATATTGAAAAGAATGTGCGTGAGCTCCTATTGGCAATAATCTTGAATATCAAAGATAAGACCAAAGATGACTTGAATTTCTAATTTGACTTGAAAGAATGGAATATTAGGAGATCACTCCATCTGGAGCCGGCAGAGAGTGAATAGTGGAGGCTTCCTCATGCATGCAATATTATAAATGCCTCTGAATAGTCCATATTTTTTCATGTGTTGGAAAACATAAAGATCCCAGATGGATACTCAAGCAACATATCAAAGTGTGTGTATAGTAAGGATGTCAAACTTGGAAGATCGAAGACTCATGATTATCATGTGCTAATGTAGGAATTGATTTTAATAGCTATTCGTCGCGTGTTGTCAAAAAATGTCAGAATGACTGTTGTTCATCTTTGCAACTTTTATAGAGATATTTGTGCAAAAAGGTTGCTTAAGAAAAATATGAAGAAAATGAAGGTAAGGATGGTGACTATATTATGTCATTTAGAGAAGATATTTTCACCATCATTTTTCATGATTATGATGTATCTCACCATACACCTTACGGAAGAAGTTGCACTTGGAGGCTCAGTATTCTATCGATGGATATATCTTACTGAAAAGAATATTCAAACTCTAAAATCTTATGTAAGAAATATGAATCATCTGAAGGGATCCATAGTAGAAGATTATTTGGATCAAGAGTATATGGATTTTTGTACCATATACATAAATAAGCTCTAGACACGTTGTAATCGGTCAATAAGAAATTAGGATGATCAGTATGAGCCAATTGAACCTGCATTTAAGTCCATTCCACAATTGGTGGACTTTTTACTTCATACCATGTCACTGATTTAAACATTACAGAAAAGGATAAGACGTATCGCTACGCGCTTTTCAACTATGATGTCATTGAGCCATACATAAGATGAGTCATTTTATCCTATTTATTTTATAATAATTAAAAAAATATTTAATTATATCTAAATTTGTTCTTTGTGCATGTAGTAAATATAAGAAGGTCATAAGAGTAAAATACGATGCTCTAAGTATGCGGGAGAAAGAGAAAATGCATAGTAAAAAATTTTCTGAATAGTTCAAAGATCATGTAAGCGATTATATATATTCTTGCCTTATGCAACTTATTTGAACATGTTTACTAATTAGATGTCATCTCCTTAATTAGGTATGGAGATTACTGCTCGATGATGTGAGCCCTGAAGTACGTGCTCTTTTAATGAGTCCTAATCATACCATGCGTGAGTATAAATAGCTCATCATTAATGGCTATAGGTTTAATATTCATAGTAGGTCCATAAACATGGCAATACAAAATAGTGGCATGATGTTGAGCGCCACAACTAGATGTTATGCTAGTTCAAAAGATTCACAGCCTCATATGGAGGATTTAAACTATTATGGCATGGTGGAGAAAATAGTCATCTTGGATTATTATTCTAAAAGAATGATTGCATTGATAAAGTGTGATTGGTTTGATACATTGTCACATTCAGGGATAAAGACTGATGAGTGTGGTTTTACTTTTATTAACATGTAATGCCATCTCTACACTGAAGAACCGTATATACTTGCCTCCAAGCTAGTCAAGTCTTTTACGTTAGTGATCCCTTGGAGCCTCAATGGGATGTTATTGTCAGGATGGTACCTAGGTATATTTTTGATGATATTGAAGTTGATGATGATGTTGGACTATGCATGCAAAGTGCTCCTTTAAAATAAAACTTATCTGGTACTGTCAAGGTCCCAGATACATTTGTCAAGAGCGATGGTGATGTCTATATTGTAGATGCCACTAGGCGATGATTTCAACATTCTAGTATAAATATTAGAGTCTATTTATTGATGCTATACTAATATTATTATTCAGTATGTTATATTGGTTAATGTTCATTAACATTGCAGGTCATGATGACACCAAAATGCCATATAGCTTTCACCCCCTTCCCTTGGTGAGTTACACAAAGCTCGACATCTAAGGAGCGGTCGGAGCATACTCCATCTACCTCCACATCGATTGCTCAGGGATCATCGGCATCTACTACACTGTCGGCATCTACTCCACCAGCATTTGGGCCTCCATCGTCAGTCATATCTCCGACACATGCTCTGACATCGGTATCTGAGTGTACATTTTTATTATATTATATTATATATTTATTTATTTATATAGTATTTATATACTTATATATTTGTATAACATATTTTTATTGCAGATGCATCATCCAGTAGGATATTTTGCGATCCCACATGCATGCCACATATGTGAAATCGCCAGCATTAGGTGATGGTGCAGTATGATGCAGAGGGGAGGCTAGTATGGAAGATCGCACGAGAGATGTATTTTTTTTTCGAAGTGCTTGTGAGGCGGTCCGACATCATTTCGGTATTGGCCATAGACTGGCGATTGATGGATGCTGGTATCAGAGATCGAATGTAGGAGGAGATATGGATAAGTATATCCTAATTTATATATGTATTTGATCTGTTTACATTTTATTTGATTAGAATAATTTGGTAACTGATTTTTGATAATTTTGTGTAGAGGATGTACGACTTTTCAGATCACGAGAGGGCTCAAGATGCCCGACTGAAGAAGATTGAAGTATTGTACAGGGACTACAAGCTCAAGCTCCACGAAGAATTGCTCGAGCACCGATGAGACACTTTGAAAGAGCTTGTTTCTTAGATACTGGACTATCCCCCAAGTCAATGAGAGGGGATGGTTAGACATTGGAGGAGCTAGAAGTTCAAGGTAAAATTGTTAACTTTTAAATTTTTTAATATACTTAAAATTATATTTAAATATTTTTTAAATATTTATTATTTATTTGAATACTTATTAGGCTATCTCTCATCAGAATCGGAAGAATCGGGCAGCCCAAGAGTATATGCATACTTTGAGCCGTGAGTCTATGGCCAATCGTGTGCATAAAGAAGTAATGAATTATGAATCTTACTAGATAAATTAAATTAATATTTTTTTATATTTTTAATAAATTGATCCATTATTATAGCTAATGAGAGATGAAGCGATACCCAGCTATAGCGAAATCTTCCAATCCAACCGTACGGACAAGAAGGGCAGGCCTATGAACATCATGATTGGAAGAATTTTTGTAAGTGATAAATATATTAATATATATTATTAATATTATAGTATTTCTTATAAAATTTTATTTGAATTTATAATTATAAGAGCAGTTAGATGCGCTCGCTTATGAGGGCCCAGACACCTCTAGCCCCCATGACCAATCTGTCTCAGGTCTTGGGGCCTGAGCACTCTGAAAGGATCCGGTGTAGGCCCAGACATATACCGATGAGCTACTGGTCTGAGACGAGCGTCTCTTCACATGCTTTCAGTGTCGTCAGTCGGGAGCAGTTTGAGGAGGCGTTGGCATAAGCAGCTCCGGCTACGGCACGGGCAAATCAAGCTACAGTGCGGGCTGCTCAGGTTACGAAACTGCTGCATTAGACCTATGACAGTGATTTCCTAACCACTGTAATAGATAAATCTGTGGCAGCGGTTAGGAAACCGCTGCCAAAGCTCAACCTATGGCAACGGTTACAGAACCATTGCCATAGGCTATGTATGGTAGTGGTTCTCATAACTGTTGCAATAACCACTGTCATAGACCTATGGCGACGGTTGCAGTGGCAGCGGTTAGCTAACCGCTACTATAGCCTATGACAGCGATTTTTTAGGTTACGACAGTGATTACAAACCGTTATCGTAGTCCTGTTCTGTAGTAGTGTCTATGCTCGACAAGTGATGCGTGCGGACAGGATCTTCGTTGAGGGCGATTCTACTATCGTCATTGACTAGATCCGAGGCAATACGAAGTAGTTGAACGTTCACCCTCTACTCCATGATATTTGAGAGTTATTCTATCACTTCACTATGATGACTATCCACTACGTAGCTATATTTGGCATATAGCTTTTGGAATAATTTTAGCTTATTTAAGCTATTTTAGTGTTTGATGAAGATAGCTTATAGTCCATAAGTTAGTTTTTATTGACAGCTTTCTCATGGGTTCAAAATCAAAAGCTAGCCATCTATTTTTTATTTTCAAGTTTATCCTTTATATTTTTCTAAAATTATTTAATTACTTGACCTTTTAAGTTTCCTCCCTCTCCTCCCCTCTCCGTTATTCTTCTCGCCAGCCTCCCCTTCTCTTCTCTCCTTTGTTCACGTCCCCTTCTCTCGTGTCGATCTTCTTCGTCGGCGAGAGGGCATCGGTGGCCACGACAGCAAGAGAAGACAGGTGACGGTGGCAAGGTGGTGGCAGCCGCGGTAGATCCATCATCGATGATTTTTCTTCTTCTTAGCTAGATCCATCCTTCGATGATTCTTCAGCTAGATTTGTAGGTGCCCAAGAGATGAAACTGATGTCAAGTTGGGCAATGAGCACCTTGTCTTTATGCCTAAGGATTCTTCACCGGATACGTCCACTTGATTCATAGACGTATCTGAAATCTAAATTACCTTCTCAGATGGTAGATCCTTGTGCATGACAACTTTATCTGCATCAAAACCTTTGGTTGATTTTGTTCTCTATCTGGTTTCCTGTTATTGCCAAGAAAGTTTGGTACGTATTGGAAGCCCTTTCTTTGCTTCAAAACCGTGCTTAATTCCATACTTACAGAAATCATGACAGGAGGTCTGTTTGAAAGAGATGGTGAAGCAGCAGTACTTGGCTTTCGTGTTGAATTTCTCCTTGCCCCACTCCCATGCCCGGTCACCTCCGTCCATCCCTTCTCCATTCATAGAAAATAAAAAGACGACCAGCATGAACGGGTATCAATATCTTCAGTAAGCATAGAGCAAGTTCCCAGTGGTACCGCAAACAAATAGAAATTAAGAATCACATGAAAGTTAGAGAAATAGGGAATAAAAAAATCTCTTTGCTAATTTAGGACCAGCTCATCAAAATTGCTGGGAAAAGCATACCAACCGACACAATTGAAATAACGGCCAGCCATAGACTCTCAACAAACCAAAATTTCACTTACGGCACATGACGGATCGCCTGGTTGTAATTGAGAATTCCATACAACCTACTTTGATGAAAATTGGTGTGGAAATAACAATTAATTACCCTCTCTATTATTATCATCTAAATCAACGGAAGTCAGGGTATCATACTATCATATGATATCAATAATTTAGAAAGAAAACTTCTCGAGCAAGCAGGATGGACGATGTTACTAATAATAATGTAATGTATCAAGCTGCATAAGGTGCATCATGCAAGCTAAAAGTATTGGCCCGATTCATATCGGTGGCATGCGTGCAAGCTTATTTGTTTATTAGGGGCTATTTTGATCGATTGTGATTGGAACGTATTATTTTGTTCGGGTTAGTTTATATGAGATGGAGCCATCCAGCCGAAAAAAAAAAAAAAAAAAAAAAAAAAAGTCAAAAGCCGACAGGACCTTAGATTTACTACTTGTATTGTGCGATGTGATTATCGAACATTTGGATCGTAGAGCACGCAAAAAAGGCATTGCATGGATTACCATCGAGAAGGACTAAGTTGCAAGAATAAGCATGGTTTGCTTGGGTCTACAAGGCAAGTTTGGGATTTGTTAAAAAGAAGGTCAACCGGCCTTGGATGGGATTTTAAAAGAAATACGTGGATGGTGATCGTGCATTTTGGGACGGAATTAGCAAGGTTGGGTTGCCTTAGTTAAGAGCTAAAAGTACGTACGATATATTATTCTTAAAAAATATCATTTGGATTTATTTTTATGCAGGAAAATTCTTGCACACTGAAATTTTGTACGAAGGGAATGGATTCAAATCTTGGAAGCATGCTTATGCACCCTCTATGGATCGTGGAGACAATGTTGAGAAAAATTAATCCTGATGCAAACCGGCCGGACGTGAGTGGAACACTGACCATTTTTTTGGATAATGAGCACGATTCGGTCGGGGATATAATGCATGAGGCACGTAATGAGACTCTAGATGGAGGTAGCACATAACCAATTAAAATGCAAGAGGAGCCAATCGGCAGGGGCTACGATGATGGCTGACCAACTCAGCACATTAATGGGTGCTGTTGTTGAATTTCCAAAGAGTAACAAAGAGGGGGGTAGTGTGAACTAACAATCTAGTCTTGCACGTGCTATGGACGTCGTTAGCAACGTGCAAGGTGTGGAAGAAGGCTCTGAATTTTGGCTCCGTGCATTGGATGTTATTGGTGATCCAAATAATTGGGGGCATGTTCCTTCTGATCGCCACTGATGAGCATAAATGCGGACTTTAAAGTAGTGGGTCGTATTTGAATATGTGGCTGAGCTTGTTTTAATTTATGTTGCGGACTTGTTAACTTATATGTTAGTTTAAGTTACGTGTTATTGGACCGGTGAACTTGTTAACTCACATGTGGTTGAACTTGTTCTAATTCATATGTTACGAGTTATTTAAATATTTGAGTTAATTTAACATTAGTTATACTCATTTCTATTTTAATTATGAATTTTGTTTATGGATAACAGTGCATGATGGATGGAGCAAGAAAAAGAAGATTCATGACTTTAGTTGCGCGTGAAGTATTTCCATGCATATATATGTATATATGCAAAGAGCCATGTCATGTTCGTATCAGATTGGGGAAAAATGGATGAGACAAGTTTTAGATGGTCATCATCTTCGATGTGTAAATACATCTAGAATGGATAAGTGTACGTTTCTGCAATTATGTAAGGGTTTAGAGTTCAAATATGGAGTAAAATCAAGTAAAAAAAATGCCTGTTATGGAGAAGGTTGGTATATTCGTATACACCCCTAGCGTAGGTGCCTCTCTAATGGAGATTGTCAATGCTCAGGTAGGGTGTTTCATGAGGTTCTTGATGCAGTTGATCGCCTTGCGTATGATATTATTAATCCCACTGATCGAGAATTCAAGAAAATTCCACCAAAGATTGCAAATGATAAGAGATACATGCCTTACTTTAAGGTGATATATACTCTTTGTATTTTGTTTTTGGTTTTATTTTAAAGCAAGCTTATATGGGCGTCGTCTTATCCACCATTCATGATTAACCGGGTTGCATTGGATGTATTGATGGAACACTACATGTAGCAGCATGCATCCCCATTCAAGAACGAGTTGCATCCATTGGACGGAAAGAAACGCCCGGTGGAAAGGAACACGTGTTTCACATTTGTATCGGTGGGGTGGGAAGGATCAGCTCATGACACTCGTGTATTTCTCCATCCAACTAACACGGAAGCAATGCATTTTCCACACCCACCTATAGGTTTATCTCATCACTTTGATTTTTTTTTTTCCCTCCCAATCCATTACCCAATATGCTATAAATATAAGATTAACTATAATATATATATATATATTTTAATTAGGTAAGTATTACTTGGTGGACAAAGGGTATCCGGACAAGCCGGGATATCTGGTACCATCGGTCTGAGTTTGAACGTGAGCCTCCAAAGAATGCTCAAGAAGCTTTTAACCATCAACATTCATCACTTCGGAGCTGTATCGAGAGGACTTTTGGATTTTCGAAGAAAAGATGGAAAATACTAAGAGTCATGCCAAATTTTAGCGTCGAAACACGAGTAGCATCATGTGCCCTGCACAACTACATGAGAATAAACTCAAATGATGATATAGTTTTTACTGTATTAGAGGAGAATCCTCTTTATGTGCCTCATGCAAATGCCGGAGATTCTTTAACAAATGACGAGAGCCGGGTTATGAGTGGCATTCATGATGGTATTGCTGATATGTTGCGGGATGATAGACATTGCTACGATTTCAAATTTTTATAGCAAAATAAATTTTTATGGAATGATATATTGTGGAATGATAGACATTGTTAAGATTTCAAATTTTCGTAGCAAAACATTACTACATAAGTTCAATTTTCTGTTTTAAGCATTAAAAGTTATCTTTTGAGACAATAATATTAAAGTTTAATCTTGCTACTATGAGATGTATGGTCTTAACCATGGTTCACACTTCAGAAGGTCCTCCAAAGCAGTGAATTGAGATAGAGAGCCAACCTTGGATGGTAGTATTGTTGCACCTCTTTTGTTGTTGGAAAGTTGCAGTTCATTGCTCTATTTTGCATGTTTTAGATGTCCGTAATGCTTCTCTAGATTTTCTTATTTTTATCCTTCATAGTCTGTTTTGCTTACCGGCGCCTTGGAGAGCCTTCTTTGTTTCACTCGGAATGGAAGCAATGGAAGGGTTTACCCCTCAGCTCTTTCATAATAAAAAAGATGAGGATTATAGCAATTATTCTTATCAGCTTGCATCTTATGTAACCATGTAAATCAAATTTTCACTTACATTACTTGATTTTTATAAGCATGGTTTGGGTAATGAATCTTGTAATCGATGATTTCAGCATTCATAGGTACTTTGTAGCTGCAATCTAAAATTTGCTAATGCTAAAGCAAGCGAGAGCGAACACTTATATTTATTTTTTATTTTTAAATAGAGCCCTAAGATATAAATAAATTTTTTTATTAATTATCAAATTTTTAAATTAATATAATAATATTATATTATTTTTATTTTTTATTCATCACTATAAATCAATATATATATATATATATTAAAAATTTTACTTTTTATAAATAATCTCTACTCCATAATAATATATTTTTTTATTTTATTATAAATTAAAATTTTTAAAATCTACCTATAATAATCATGCAACTATACATTTCATTAATTTTTAATTCAAACTTAAAAGATATCATATAAATTTATTTTTATTATTTTATATTTTAATAAAATTAATTTTTATTATATTTATTATATTTAATTAAATTAAATATTTATAATTATATTAAAAATAAATAAAATAAAATTATATTTTTTAATATTATTTTTTATATATAATAATTGATTGATATAGCTAATTTATATTAAAAATTTAGATTTATATAATTACAGCTATGACTCACGACTAGCCATGACTACTGCATGCCAAATATAACAACGTCGCAGATTGCCATCTTTGTTGCCACTGAATTTAGAGTCAAAGTGGTTGATATCGGTATTATGTAGTATTTTGTATTCTAAATTTTTTAGACTATCCTTATATTAGGAGAATAATATATGATCGTCCGTCCGTAATTAAAAAATAAATATTGCACGTAAATTCTGTAAAAAAAATATACTGCAGGTAAATTCTCCATCCATCAATCTTGGGCTTTGTTAACATGCCATACGGATAAGTCCTAAAGCATCTTTTTTTCTCAGGTTATGCTCACCATAGGGATCATAAGGAACGCTTCACCGCGCAAAGCACCGCGTTTGGTAACTTTGGTTCCCTCCCTCTTATAGATCACTAAAGCGACTAAGGAGAGGGTGACATAAAGGCGGAGGATTCGATCTCCCATCTTCCTCGTTTTCCCTTCCTGGTTCCCTACCGGACCTTGCCGTGGGAGCGAGCTCCGCCCCACCGCGCTCCTCCTCTTTTTCTCCCCCACCGACACCATCACCACCTCTCCATTCGGAGTAGAAGGAGGAGGAGGAGGAGGAGAAGAAGCCTCCTCTCTTCTCCTCTCTCTCTCTCTCGTTGCCAGAGAGCTGAGATGATCGAGAACAACAATCCCGAGGGCGCGAAGCGACGCGCTCGCCCCGCTCAAAGGTACACGAGCTTCTCCTTCCCCGCTTTCTTGGAATCGGCACCAGATCACTTCTTGATCCGAGGGATTTATCCGACTCCGATTTATCTTTTTGTGGTTATGATTTCTGGTGGTTTTCCTGGATAATTTGTTTCTGCTTATGGCGGTGGTTGTACTTTCTTTTCTTTTTTGTTCTTTCTGTCTTTTGATGGTTATCTTTTTGGTGTTATCTACTTGTTAGTGACTTTCTTTTTATTTAATGGCTTGATGTCTCAGGATCCGATCCCACCACTGGCGCAAATCTGGAGGTATTTTCTTGAGACTTTGTTCTTACCTATAGATGATGGTTGTCTGCCTATTCGGATAAGATCACTAAGTTTGTTTGTGCCGACATTTCCTGTTTCTGTAATTGGTAGTTTGTGTGCAATACTTGTAATAAGTATGCTCAAGCTGCAAACTTGAGCTCAAGGAGTGGGCTAATTTTACTTTTGTATGTGAGGCAATGTCTCAGTGAAGGCTCATAGCCAGGATGGAAATATATATATATTTTTCATCAAGGTTAGGCTAGGTCCATAAGTCTTGGCTGAAATAGATTAGCCTTTAAGCAGCTGGTTTCAGTTATTGTTTACACATCTTGGATGATTTTGGGAAGTCTTGGTGAATTTTGGTCAAACCTTTGGGCTTTGGTATATTAGAACACAACATCGAACTTTTGATTTTCGTATATGACATAAAACATCTAACTTCTGGTTTTGGTAGTTTATTGACAAAATATCAAACTTCTGGTTTTGATGTTGCTTAGAAGAAACATGTTCTGGATGAAACTTTAGAGAAGTTACCATTTTGGACATTCACCTTAAAAAATCTGCAATCTTCTGTTCCAAAAATTTTGGTAGTCAAGTTCTGGCTGGACATCATGTACACTTCTTGGGCATACATCTGGGTAAGTGGAAACAGAATCAATGGCTTGTAGTATCATAATATCTTTCTCTCTCTGCTTTAGGTATTAAAACTTGCATATGATCTATTTCACAAAAAAGGTATTTGCTACTACATGTATCCTTTTCCCACAGTTGTCTAGAATATCATGTAGGAATATTTTTTTTTTGTGAAATTATGGACACAGGTTCCTCCTGATCCCTTTGATATTGATAAAAGTCTGCCGCGTTTACCTTGTATATACAGATTTATTTGGAATTGCTGAGATGCATCCTTATTCGACCATGCTGAGTATTATATCATTTCAATTTCAAAAACATCAAAGTTATGTCAAGCTAAGAAATTCAAGGCACCAATTAAGATTAAGAGTCAACCACTAGTGATCCAAAAGCTCCATCCAAAAGAAAGTAGTTCCTCTTCTTTTTGTTAGTAGATAAGGTGCAATTAATTAGATTCTAGTTCTTTTGGCATAAAAGAAGCTGACTGCCTCTGTGTTTAATGAGGGTTCCAAACATTTTATTGTTTAAAAACTTGCTTCGGGTAGTTGTTTCATGTTCCAATGGTATAAAGGAGACAGCAATCACCAAATTAGCCAAAATCTGCTGCACGAAGTCACGCTTCTCAATATACTTAATTATCTCAGTCATAGATGCTGTTGATGCACATTCTGATGGGTTAGTTGATTGACGTGAAGATGAACTTAACACCACATGAACATAAACATAGTCAAGATTCTGATTTGTTCTTCACTATCAATAATATGTATTATGTGATGCTATTTAAAATTAGCATATACCTGCTTATACTTGACATTCTTTATAATAAAAATAAACCAATATAATGCTCTGGTGTTATATCATTTAAGTTTAGTACTTCATAGCCAGTAAATTAGCAAACATTGATTTTGGACTCATACCTTTTGGATTCGAGAGGATTAGACACCCTTTGCTCTTGAAAAGAGCAAAGTGCATCTCTTGGTCATGTGCCATATGCCACGTACATGCATGTGGTGCGATAACAGTTCTATTGACAATATAATGTGCATATGAATCTGCACAAGAATTTTGAATATTAAAATGTACGCTCGTGTCATCTCTGTATTTATTTTTTGGGTTTTTAGTGATGTACTATTTGCAAGAAATGATATAGACTTTTCTGTATCAGACAGACCGGTTCCCCTACATAGATCTAGCTATTTGTTCATCCAATGCTTTTTTCAATATTTTGCATTTCATGTGTTCCTCCTTTTCTGCATGGGTGCTTGAGTTCTAATTGGTTTGTGTTTATCTGTTAGATCGATTTGAAAAAGCGAATTACTCCTACAGGATTGATAGGGAGAAGAGCAGCAATGTTCAAAATGATAACACTCATCCAGGATTGATACCCATAGATGGGTGTTGCACCAGTCAAGCCATGCAACTTCTTAACGAGCGTAAGTATGCAGTTGCAAATCATTATCTGTCTTGGAGTGTCATGTAAATTTCATGAGACAAACCGTTATCATAGTCATGTGAAGTTGCTGTCAAGGACGTGATTCGTTTCACTTTCTTGTCGTGCTACCAGATTTTTCAATGGGAAAATAAAACTATAAACTGCCAAATATTATTTTATGCAGCTCCCACTCTTGCACCTGCTTAACTGTAAGATGCATCTTATGTAGTTTAATATTGTTTGATATTTCCTGCATGTTCACCAGTATCTTGCATTATAAGATGTACCATGAAATGGAATTAATAATGAGTGGCATCATAGAGATACTTCTTTTTGAAATATTGTCGTCTTAAACATCAGTGTAAGATTCAATGATAGTGTAATCCATTTATGATGGTTCTATGAATAAAAGAAAAAAGCTATTGCTGCTATTTTGAATCAAGTGCATTCCCGTGTTCTTACATATATGCATGCATGCATGAATGACAGATGTATGCATGCATGTAGTAACACACAAGGTGCAGTTATTACATACAGCATGTAAAGATAGGTCTTTATACCGACTGCAAAATTTTATTTTGTTTGTTGAAAAATGGAATTCTAAACTGTTGGGTATGGTCTATAAGACTTAATAACCTTTTCTAGAAAAGCATATACTTTTTGGACCTCTTTTGTTTACATCAGGTTGTCCCAGATCAGCGCACTGTATTGGACCATATATTTGAGAGGACTTGATGTATGGGCAAGAGATTTCTATCAGATTGTTTTTCATAGATAGATTTTCAAACCTCATAGATTACATGCAATTGTGTAGATTTTCAGTTTGCAGTTTGATTATTGATTTTTGCAGTGTGTAAAATGCTCTTTTTATACCCCATGTGTATTGTAACCACATAAATATATAATATACATAGATAGATACACACATATACATACATGTAGATAGGTAGACAAAGTTGAATTCTTTACCTATAGAAATCCTGAGAAACAATTTCATTTCTTTATTTATATTTAGCATGACATAATTCTTACCATAGCCATAACCATCCAGCTATATCCTAGCTATTTGGAGTCGGCTTTATGATTCTCATTTGCCAAGCTAGCGGCACATAGTTGTTGTTAAAAGATACGTCAATTAGTGCTATTTTCTTTTGCTCACCTGCTTAGCATACTGAAGCAGGTCGAAGTTGACTGTTAGGGAACAGCTTCAACAGATGCTCATGTACATTGTTGCTGCCTGATTTTGCTGATAGTTATGTACTAAGAAAAATGTTGCATCTTCTCATCCTTGTCATAGACTTGTTTTATTTTTCAAGAAAACCATATTCTTTGTATCATTCTCAGAGTCAAAACCCCTATATGGTATTAGTCTGAAAGTACAGCATGAGTTAGCAAAAGGCTAGGGTGTCCACTAATAGGCTTTTTAAGTAGTGAATGTAATCATCAGGTGCTGCAGCTGATACAGCTTGCAGTGATATCATGTTTCTCTTTGATTACCGGTTATGCAGGCACTTGTTTGTTTTGTCCATGTTCCTTTAAGATGCCAAATCATTTTCATGATCTGCGCATGCGAGGGACATGCTTAGCAAATAGCAATTGTTGTGCTCTTTCATCTTAAGTAAATCTACTCCGGTAGTCTTATTTTTATGACTTAATCAAGTTTTCATTGGTAAGAAATTGGAAACAAACAATCCTAAACTAACACAACTCTTGGAAATAAATCTGGAAAACCAGGGTTACTGTCTCAGAACTGTTGCCTTTGGTGACTCCTGCCTCCCACTCCTGAAGGCAATTATTTAGGATAACCCAAATTTCTCAGGTTTGTTCTGAAGATTAGTGTTAGTTTAGCATTTTTCTTTGGAAACTATGCACAACCATACACCTGAGTAACCAAATTTTAGTTTTTTCTGTACTGTTTGTGCTGTTAATTAGCTGCAAGATTCTCATACTATTTGCTTTTTATTATGTAGGTTGGGCAAATGCCATGCACTTGTACCATGATCCGTCAATTGATTTATCAGGTGGGTTATACATCCTTATGGTCTTGTAAGTTTTGTAAATTAGTCTGTTGCACACTTGCAGGTTTTGGGAATTACTTTGCTTAGCCAGTTTGAAATTTACATGTGACAAATTGAATTGATAATGGTTAGTTTCAAATTTGATTTCAGATCCTTGTGGTCTTTTTGGACATCTCCATTCTAGTTTCTTTTACTGTCTTATAAAGAATGGCTGTTCCTAGTATTTTTACAATAACACACAGTTGTGTTTATGCTACTGAAGGAAGGTTATCAATGTATATTTCTGTGGTAGGATATCTCCTAAGGCTTGGAAAGAAACAATTGACATAAATCTATTTACCATACCTTTTTATCCGTCAACTCAAAAAGGAAGTTGGATGTTAAGGCATCAAAGCTTTTAGATTGTCACCTTGCAAATTGTCTTATGCACATAACTGATGTTAACAAAATTATCGCTCTGGTGGTTGCTTATGCTCAAATAGTGGACTATTGACTATGAAGAACTATTACTATTTTTCTAATGGCTTCTTCTGCAGGTTCCTTCAGTTGGTCATTCACATCTCTGTTGGATTTTTATAGACCATTATATTATTATTTTTTTGACACTATAAGATCTCCTTGATTAATAACTGGAATGCTATTAGCCTATTACCCTGGATCCAAGAGCTTCGTCAATTTGTCCAACATATAAAGTAAGCTTCACATGGAAATGGGGCAGTTGATTATTCTTTGTATGTATTAGTAAAATTGGCTTCTGCATGTAGCCTCACAATCAAAACTTGTATGTGTGTGTGCTGATGCAGGCATGTATGTGCACACAAAATGCACACTTGTTACACGAAATGATGCAAGCATGCTCACACATCAAAACTGATGCTGAACTCTTGTTTTAGTATTGCTGTAACATAGTTCTGAAGTAACACTGCTTGCATCGCATACTTTGTTAAAATCACTGGCAAGAAACTGTGGATATTGATTACTTAAGCTGATAAAACATTATTGGCTTACCAATGGTTTTGGTTCTTGGAAAAGGTATTCAAATCGATAGGTAACAAATATTGCATATAGGGTCTGTGTGAGCTGTACTACTTTTTGAACACTGTTGTTTTAATGCGTGAAGTATGATGTTGCTGTCTTATGCACCGGCTTGCATCATTTGCAAAAGGAATTCCTGGATTGTACCTAAATGACTGAACTTGGAGATAGGTTCTTTCCAAGACATTAGGTTCATCTGGTGGGGCTAAAACTCTAAATCAGTTGCAATCTAAATTACACCTAAATATTAAATTACATCTGGTGGTGTGCATATCTTTGCACCTAAATATTAAATTACAATTATCCTCATCTAAAGATTTTCTTTAGGATTTAAATGTGTTGTTAGGGACCTTTGTCAATTTTGAAAATTATGGGGATCAAAATCGATAGGACATTTCATGTCTAATTTAGAGATGTTAGCAAATTTATTTATTTTAGGTATCTTCAAGCAGATCTGTGGTGTAGATTAAGAATCTTTCTGGACTTTAGTTTCTTAAAGATTTATGCGAGCTTCCAAGAATATTAGGCTGATTTTTAAGGCTCTCATCAATCTTAATATTATTGAATTTTTTTAATGTGGTCAAAGCCTCTCATTCTTCTCCTTTTCTATCTCATCTTCTTATCTTTGCCCTAGGTGCCCTTTGCAAGTCTCATTACATCAACAAGCCAACCAGCGTCCTCTACTTAGCTCAGTTATTTCCACCAATCCACGAGCTTAAAAGCAGCTGACAGGATTTTGTCGTATCCAAGGGAAATCATTGCTCTTCTCAATCTGCTCCATTGCAACAGAGATTTCTCTAAGAGTTCTAACACATCATTTCCTAAATTTCAAAAATTCAATTTATTGGCCTCTCTTCGAGGCTTTAATCTTTGTCTCCAACATTAGTAGTTCCCAGTGAAAGTAGAGAGGTCTTACCATTGGTGGTGGTGGCCGAGTAAATTAGGGTTTCTGGTAAGCTGTTAAACACCTTCAGTTTCTGTCCATTCAGGGCCCTTTCGGTATTCCCATGGCTTTCTGTTTTTTGTTTTCAAAAACCCAAGAAGGCAATAAACTAGACTGAACAACATATCTAATGGAACCCTTTTTTTTTAAAAGAAATTGTTTGTAAATTATTTAGAACTTTTGGTGTCAAAGATTTAATGCTCTCAGAAAGTGTGAAAATACAAGCAAGGAACAGCAGAAGTTATGTGAAAACACTATCTTCAACATCAGTCTCCATATTGTGTTTCACTTACGTTTAGAGACAAAAACACAAGAAAGTACCAAACATGCCCTTAGATAATAAGTATTGGAGTGACAATATAAGTTTATGCATTCAACATCATATTCTCGACACTGAAAGGTATATATGCTGCAAACTATGCATGATATATGTGAAAGATGCCACATACATCGTACCCACGCTCCCCTTGTTCTCACGGGCTTGTTCTTGTATGCACACTCAGTCACACCCATATGATGTGGCGATCATTGTAATGATTATTATAATTTTGATTATACTATATAATTATGTGCATTTCAATTCTTTACCTCATTTGTTTCTGGTCCCTACCTCCCAGAAAGACCGGTGATGTATTCTGGAGTTAGTGGGTCATCATGGGGTCACTTGAAACTTCCTCATCAGGTGAACATTATTGTGGATCTATCTGCTCTCCATTTATCTCATTTATTTTTAAAATTTAGTTCGCATTCCTAAATCATTGCGAGTTTTTTTATGACAATATGCAGATGGACTTTCTATCCGAATTACGACGAGCAATACATAATGCTGAGACCAGTGCTGTGCCAACTGCTGGTGAGCGTAGGTGATCGTTTGCAAGGATGGACTTGGATAGTTTTTGGAAGTAATTTGATGGATTATATCATCATAGTTTAGATGCTGTACCATCTTTATTACCGAGCTACTTATTCTATCTTACTGATCCCAGGGTGCATAAATGGATGGTTGTAACGAATACAGGAAGGAGCAGAACAGAGCTACTGCTAAAAGTTTGTGTATCTTGTTTTTATGCCTAACCTACAGGATGGATGTTTGTTCATCTCCTTACCTTCATGCTTTACAGATTTGCCCCCCATGGAAATGTTCTCTTCTACCCTTCTACCATTCCACTGGTGAGGTAACCAGGGTATCATGGTAGCACCTGTGGCTTGGGTTGGACTTGATCCAGCTTGATGCTACTGAGTTGGATTCGCTGCTGTTTGTTTATTTTGATAACTTTGTCATGATGAGATATATACGTTCTCCCCAGAGGAGGCAGGCATGGCTGAACTGAGTTGCCCAACCGCAACAGGCCAACTTTTATTACCAGTTCTATATTGACGCCTAGCAACTGCCAATATTTAGGCCAATATTTTTTTTCCACAAGGTAGCACCTTATAAATGTCTAATAGGTTATCAAAGTTATGGGCACGAGCTTGGTATGACCGGCCGAACCGGGTGAGCGGGTGCTGGTAAGTCTACTTGTATTTGGACTTTCATTTTGTATTAGTCTACTAGCATGTAAATATAGAATTGTTCAAAATATGAGTGTTTCAAAATTTTAATATTTTCAAATGTTATAAAAATATAATTATTTTAACAGTTATATGTCAGGAGAAAATTGATTTTTTAGTGCTTCTGCCTCAATGGTGGCCAAAGGACGCCATGGCCAGCTAATAATCTTGTTTGCCTGCCGATCTCTCCTGTCCACGTACAGATTATTAGTTGGTGTTGCAGTTGAAGAATAACGAAATAAAAAGAAAAGAAAGAGAATAAAAAAAATAGAGAAGATAAGAGAATAAGAGAAGAATAAAAATATATAAAATTTATGTGATTCGGTCTATGGATCTAAGGCACTGTAAAAGTTTCATTACAAAAACTAAAGATTACACGGTAGAAAACTATCTCACAAATTATTGTATTCAATCCCTATGACACTCAATTACTCTCTTTAAGATTATAAGAGATGTATAGAATGAAATAAATTGTTTTAGACTTAAACTGATATTTCTATGATAAATCAGTTTATACTAGCATCATTTAAAATAAATTTTCAGTTGATATGGATTTATGTAAAATTTAAGATGGGCTCAACAAATCTCTATTTTATTTTGAAGTTTATCAAGTTAAATATATCAAAATTTTTTTCATTGTTTCTCTCTGCCCTGCCCCATAAGGGCATCATTCTCTATAAACACGAATTAAGCAATACTTGAATTTATTAACTAAAATAATTTTATTAACGTATCAGTTGGATTCTCTGTGATCATTTTTTAAATTATAATAATATAATTATTGATAATTTTTTAAATAAAATGATACTTAATATTAATATACTTAGTCTGCGTGTGATACATTCAATTTTTTATCGTGAATAATATTTTGGCTATTAATGATCATTGTTATCAAAATCATCTATATAATTAGAATCAACATATGTTGCAATACTATTAGTTAACGTGCTATTATCGTATACTACATCATGTTTGTAGAGCCTCTCAAATATCTTAAAATCTATTTTATGGTCTATCAATATATCTTCTTAAGATTTCTCATGTATCTATTAATTATGCTAACATGATATGAAATATCAGGCCTAATATCAATTATAGCATATATTAAGCTATCAGTTGTACTAATATGTAGAATATGTGATATATACTCTATCTCCTTCTTAGTTTATGGTGATAATAAAGCAGATAATTTAAAGCATGCAGCCAAAGAAATACTCATCAGTTTACATCTATCTATGCTAAAACATTCAAACATCTTCTATATGTATTTTTCTAAGACAAGGACAATCAATTTGCTTGCCGATCTCTATGGATCTCCATCCCAAAATTTTTTTCATCATATTCAAATCTTTCATGTCAAATTCATAGCTCAAATAAAGTTTCAACATATTGATTTGAAATTTATCATTAGCAATAATCAGTATATCATCAACATATAATAATAAATATATAAAAAAATTATCTAAAAATTTTTTATAATAAACATATTTATCATAGTGATTACTTTTATTATCCATAGAAGGATCAAATCTTCTCTATCATTGCCTAGGTGACTACTTCAAACAATCTAAAATTTTCTTCAATAGGCAAACATAATCCTCTTTATCTGAAACAAGAAACCTCTTTGATCGTGATATATAGATTTGTTCCTGCAACTCACCACTCACCATATAAGAAAAAAATTTTGGCATCAAGCTTATTCAAGCTCTCAATCAAACACACAAACTATAGTAAATACTTTATAAAAGTTCACTCCCTCCTTTTGATTATAGTCCTTTGCAACTAACCGTATCTTGAATCATGTTGTTTAAGCCCTAGGAATACCTTCTTCCTTTTTGAAAATTCATTTACAGCCTATCACTCTTTTATCTTGAGGCAACTGGATTAACTCCCAAATACGAAACAAGAAGGGGAAGAGAATAAAAAAATAGAGAAAAGAATAAATATGAGAAGGATAAAGAGTATACAAAATTTATGTGATCTAATTTATTAACTTACATCCACAAACAAAGACAGTATAAAAGCTTCATTATAAAAATTAGATATTACAGAGTATAAAATTACTTCACAAATCTATACTCTACTAATTTATTAAATCTTTAGGACACTCAATTATAACACTCAACTACCACTACCCCCTTTAATATTCCAAAGGATGTATGTAATAAAATAAACTCAAACTGATATCTCTATGCTAAATCAGACCAGTGCCCTAATTCAATATGAACTTGAATTGCCTCGTTCAAATAAATTTTCATATGGACTTACTCAATTAGAAGTAAAATTCAAAACAAACCCAACTAGTAGCCATGGTGTCATTTTGCCAGCATTCAATATATCGCATGGGCAAATTAGCAAGGTCAAGTATTTGAATGGATCCGGTTTGAAGCCGCCACATACTTTGGGCTCAATAATTGCCAGGATGGTTGAAAGAAGCAATAGGAGAATGAAATTATATATATATATATATATATATATATATATATATATATATAACTTTACCACGCTTAGGCTGCTCCAGAACCCACGTTATCGATTCAAACTTAATCCTGACTCCACCCATTGCACCAAGATCCAATTCGAATTAAACTTCAAAACTTCGTTCAAGTAAAATTCCTACATGGCTTGTTCTATCCATTACATGTATCCAAATTTGTTTATAAAATATATCTACTATTCATCTCAGTACATCATTCTTCATCATTTCGTCATCCATCTCAACTCATCATTTTTTTTTTTTTTTTGGTAGAAAGATGAGAATGAGCTGCACAATAATGGTTGCTCTCTTTAGAAAAAAAACAAAAAAAAGGCTTTGATTAAGACGGTATAAATTTGGTTGGTGGGGATGTCTTGTTGTTGGATTTCTTCCGCCACCGTGGAACGTGGAAAAAAATAGCTGAGAATTAGAGAATATGCCATTTAATTATAAATGTAAAATTCCAACAATACCCTCTAAAATCCTCTAATTTATAGAGCGCGCTCGGAGTCACTGGCCACTGCAACTGCTCTTCATTTCCTCTTCTCCTTCTCGTCTTTCCAGAGAATCCAAGTCTTTTTGTTCTCTCGGAAGATTGAGAGGGCCGGGGATTGAAGAGATCGCACGATTCGTCTCTCAGGGAAGTCTTTGAGATCTCCGAGCTCGTAGACGACCTCTGAAGCGCGTAAGGCATGCATTTTTTTTTTTCCGGTTTTTTTTCCAGTAATTCGAGTATAATAGAGCCGTAAGCTTGATCAATAAGGGTTTTTTTCCCGAATTCTTATCTACATTGTCCCACAATTGATCTACTATTTCAAGATCCTAAAAATATATGATTAGACGGGAGAAAGGCAAGTGAATTTCTGGTAATACTCTATCTGGATTCATTTGTTGCGAAAAGAATCCACCCATCTTTCAGGAAAAATCATTTTTTTATAAAAATTATCTTTCTCTCTCTAACTGTTGTTTACAAGGAATATTCCAGATCAAATACTTAAATTTCTGATGTGTATATTACTTCATCGCTTAATTACTGATTGAAATTAATGATTTTACCGATTTTTTAATAAGTCATCTTTATCTACAATCCGAGCTGCTGCTTTCCCATCTTATTCTATTGCTTGGCATAGTTTTGTCGTTTTATAGAAAAGTGGTAAATGAGACATTGATTTATAAAGGAATAGCTTTTTCTTTCGCAATATGCTAAAGTCTCACCTTTCTTTAATTTCTTTTTGTTCATCTGTATGTTTGTGTAAGTTACACGTCTCCGGTATCACATCAAGACATGGAGTCTTCTGTGGCACTCTACAACCAACTCAAGGTACTTTTCTCTTACAGCATGTATCTTTTTCAGGATTGTGTTTTTAAGATTCACCCACACACATATTGTGACTCGGCATGCTTTGAATTGGAGAGGGACTTCTTTTGGTTTTTCTTTGTTGAAGGGGGCAAGATACTCTATTCTGATTAGAAATATCTTGTGGAATATCACTATGTATGGGTTCTGATAAATATGAACCACCATCCCGATTTTTCCATTTGTCTAAATTGATTGAATTGTAGCCGTTCGTTCATTTGTCCAAGAGGCCAACTTTGTGTAACTCTACTGCATGATGCGGTTGTCATAATGATTTCCAGTTTCGTTATCTTGAAATGTATGAAATGAGCACTCTAATCATGGGAGTAGAGAGCAAAAAACCTAGGGAAAACAGGACATACTATGCCATTCGAATTCTGGTTATATCATTAGCACTGCCATGCTGTCTCAGCACGTAGTACTTTAGCAGCTAAAGTATCATTTAGTTGTGAATCAATTATTCACATATTAAGGCACCTACGCCTGTGCACATATATTATTGAGTAGCCAAGTCGAGGAGTTTCAAGAACTTAGGGGTCAATGGATCAGGGTTGATTGCCACCAAAAGCAATATTACTTTGTAAGAATTGGATAAAGTTGAGAGCAAGGGTTCTAACCATTTGAAGAACATTATCTACCTTTCAAATGAAAAGGCCTCTGATCTTTAGAAAAAGATGGATTTGTTTCCCTTTCATACAAGTACAAGACAGGGAAAGCTGTGCCAGAATATTTTTCCTCTTGTTCATAAACTGACAAGGTTGATAAAAGTTCTAATAATTGTTTTCTTTATTTTTTGAGCAGTTAATTTATTGATTCATATATCATTTGAAGCGATGTTTAATTTCCATTTATGCCCCTATCTGAGATGTAACTTGCAGTGCATTATAAGTGAGATATCCTGCTTTTGGAGATATGAAAACAATCACCATAATTGTCATGTCTATGTTGTCCATAAGCTACATTATGTCAATGCTATGCATTCCGATTTTGTTGTCTCTGGACAGGCTGCAGAGCCATTTTTCTTATTAGCAGGCCCTAATGTGATTGAATCTGAGGAGCATATACTCTACATGGCCAAACATATAAAAAATGTCACATCTAAGTGAGTAGTTGATGATTTAAGTAATACTTGATTAACACAAATGAAATATGAGTCCTGCAATATAATTAATTTCTGATTAAGATTTTGAATGACTGATAGGCTTGGCTTACCACTGGTTTTCAAGTCCAGCTTTGACAAAGCTAATCGCACTTCTTCAAAATCATTTCGTGGTCCAGGGTTGGAAGAAGGCTTGAAGGTAGCAACAGCTTTTATCTGGTTAACCTAAATTACAAACTTTGCCTCTTACGTGTCAACATGCTTGGTGACCAGGAAGGATGTTGTTGTCAAGGAAAAAGATTGCTAGTGAAATTGCCATCTTTTTTTTTTTCATGAAAAATGTTGCAATGATGCTATTTCTTTTTTATTTTTTAATAAGTAAATAACTCATGTTCTCTAGATTAATGAAGAACTAAGAAGATCATTTTCATCTTTTCCAATTACAATTTTCAACTCTGTTTGCAGTGCATGCCAAAGCATTCTTTCTCATGAAAAACTGTGATAACTTTCCAATGGTAATCTAAATAGTTAATTCAACAAAAAACAATGGGGTCTCTCCACACACTGTTCCAAGCATGAGTTCAAGGAATGCAAAATCAATCATAGGAGAGCTGTTGGAGTGAGGATACAAGGTTTCACTTCCACATCTCAGCCATGTGAAGGCATCCCCTTCCAAAAGAAAATCCGTTAGCACTATGATACTCAAACTTTTGTATTAATTCTATCAGATGATGTAAAAGCTCCATTGAATGCTTTATTTTAAATTGATGTACTTGAAGAAGACAGAAAGTCAAAATATTTCCTACCAGGTACCGGATATTCATGTATCAATTCAGTTTCACTTAAATGTTTCAAGAATAAAATATTGTTTCAATATAGTATTTCTAGGAACCTAAGAATTGCTTATAACTGAATTTGGTTCTGTAGGATAGATTACTGATAAATGGATTTAATATTTAAGTTTTTCTTTTCTTAAAAAAACTCAAGCTTCATTTATCTCTTAAAGACATACAGTTAGTTTTCAATGGATTTCCTTCTTATTTAGTTATTTTTGTTCAGATAAAAAATAAAATTCTGACTAATGGATTTTACAAATTTATCTCTTTTCTGTAAGCATTTAAACGTCATCAACTCTCACATATCTATTTTCTACATTTGATTTGATTCCCTCTCCTTCAAGATTTTTTTTTTTTTTTTAAATTTAATTTTAAAGTTTACGGTCCTCTGTCTGTCCCAGTCCATGAATATTCACTATGCATGCTCAAGTTTTACTCGGAATTCACTTGGTTCACATGCTTTGATTTAAATTCCAGATCCTTGAGAAGGTGAAACTAACATATGATCTTCCAATCGTAACTGATGTGCATGAGAGTAACCAGGTAAGTTATTCTTCAATGCTTTTTTTATTTATTGTTTTAATGGGGATGTGACTGTGTGTATAACGTGGAGATTGATTTAAATCAAGTATGATGCCCTCTGTAGCTGCATTCTCGTTGTCCTGACTTGTTCATGATTTTCTTTACTAAATATCTATTTGCAGCATAATGCATTTGAGAACATACTTCTATTTTTGTACAAGGATATATATATATAATAAGATGCTGAGGCTTAATCTCCAATTTTTAATCTAGGCTGAACATTTGCATAGAGGCGTACAAAACAGCTGATCCAAGATTTGACCAATGTCTTCACATTAAGCACACAAGCATGCATTGACTAGGATCCTGACTCATGTGTACCACATAACACTCCTTTCATTTAATACCATAGGAGAAAAATAGGTTTGACAGAATAAAGTTTATTGCCTAATCTTGATAATGTTTTCTAGAACAGGGCCTTTTAATCGATCCTTTGTTACCAGCAAGAAGGTCCAATATACCCTTCCTTTGGTAGTTTACTCTGATTTGTTAATCTTCTCTAGCTAATGGTCCAATAGAATTTGTAACTTAATTTATAGCTTATTACATAAAAATGCAAACCATAAAAAACCATATCAATTGTCTCTAGCATTATCAAAGATCTCAACCAGGTGCAAATATCACTAGTTCAGCTTGCATGATGTGGCAATAAAGAGGCATCTGCAATACTAAACGTTTGATCTCAAAGTGTTGCTAGTCTCTTATAATAAAACTTTCATATGGTCTCGCTTGTGTCCTCATTCTGCCTCCCTTCCACCCCTTAGTCCTGCCCAGAAAGTTGATACTTCTACTATGTGTTATACTATTGTAGTAGATCACTAAACTTTTGGCACCGATGATTCTTTTCACATCTCAAAACCCCTTCTTTGTTTTTCTTTTAATTTGGTGCACTTTGTTGTATCTGCTGTCCGATATCTTAACATTGCTCAACTAATCAATTTCTTCTATTTCACCAAAAGCTTTTTCTCGTTCCTATTCTGTCTCTTAATTATTCTTTTAGATTCTTTAGATTCAGCATAAAAGCACTATTTCACCTCCCTTTCCTTCCCAATCCATCCATCACTTGACTATAATTTTTGAAATTCAGTTTTGCAACTTACATATTATCAGATTGGAATATATACCAAAGACATGCTTTCTCGTGTCTAAGGCAATGGAAGTCTGTTTGGAAGTGGACCTGAAAAGATACCAGGGATGGTTCCTAGAAGGATCCTTGTTCATTTGGAAACTGCAAGAACCTATTGAATCTACAGCAAGGATGCTCTTGGAAATCAGATCAAATTTAAGGTCTCTTCTTGAGAGATAAAACTGCAAATCATAATACTCATCAAAATGTGAAGCCTTTTTTACACAAATTGATATTGTTATTTCTCTTCTTTTTCAAATGAAAATAAAAGGACATTGAAGTCATGGTGAATATTATCTATGGTCATTCCAAAAGTTTAGCCTTTCATGAGGACTGTCAGGTCCATTAACATTTGTAACTTGTGAGTGTGTCTTAAACCAGAGAGGATCTTTTCAATTTATCAATTAAGTTTTTTACATTGCATTAGTTCTTTATTTCATTGAACTTTGGTTTTGCTTCATCTCCTATGTTTGTCTGTTGAGAATTCTGCATACTAGTCTTTTGTAAAATAGCTTATAGGCACAGTTCTGATTTTACTGATGATCTTTATTGACTTTGTTACTTTCATCCATGAATCAAATCAAGAATTGATTTTGATTCTTTTCTAACTCCCTTCTTGTTTGCTGGTTGTGTTAGTTGAAAGGTTTGATTCTTATGTTTCACATATTGGTGGTTGTAACCTTTTTTAGAATATAAAAGTTTAATCACATTATTAAACACAAGCAATGCTGAAAGTTTTTAATCTGATTCCTTGAATCCAGTGTGAAGCTGTTGGAAGAGTTGCTGATATTATCCAAATACCTGCTTTCCTTTGCCGCCAGGTATTGTTCCCAGGCAGAATTCTTACTTGTCCATTTACTGATTACTGTGATGAATTTTAGATTGGTCATTTTGGTAATCTAAGTGTTTCTTCCCCTTGTTTAATTTAAGGTATTATGTTGTAACAGACTGACCTTCTAGTTGCAGCTGCCAAGACTGGGAAAATAATCAACATTAAGAAAGGCCAATTTTGTGCTTCTTCTGTAAGTGATTGGTGATATTTTGATCAGTTGTTTTCAGAACTCTGTTTATACTTCTTAGGTGCTTGAAAATATATAGTTAGAATCCTGCATTTGATGCATCCATAACACATCACTCTGTCAGGAAAACTTCTCCAGCTTCCACAAGCAGGTGGAAATGCGGAGTGGCATTTTGCTCAAGTTTTCTGTCGTATAATCGATAAATTTGTGATAACAGCTTCTTTGTCATAAAAATAAAACTAGACCAAAATTTTTGTGTACTGTATTCTGGGTTTAGTGAATTGCATGTGGTGTTCTATCAGATATGATGTAATTAGAACTTTCGTGGTTCCTCAAAGTTTTTCAGGAAGGACATGAGAGGTTTGACAAGCCTTTTCTTCATTTTTTTTTTGACCGGATAATTATAGTTAGGCTATTTTCTTGGACATGGCGAGTTTCATGAAATTGATGTATTCTAGAAGCAGCAAGTTTTAAAAGAACAGCATTTAGGTGCTTCTTTTTAGAATCTGTTTGAGGAAAAATGCAGTCTAAATACTTAAAAATCACTCTCGTGAGAAACACAACCCTTTCTTTTAACCTGAAACTGGATTTTATTATCATGTAATTTCATAAAGGTGATGGGCTATTAAACATGCTGAACGTGTTTTTACAGTGAATTAGTATGATCATTATATGAGCTGATCAAAGTTTGGCACTTCGTGGAATTACCACTTCCCTAATATGTTGCATGGCACACTTTTTTGGTTATGAAAACCTTATCCTGGTACAAAAAGGAATCATGAGTAGAGAATTGCAAAAATCATTATGGATTATAAATAACAAAAGATTTCACTTACCTGAAATACTGTTGCATGCAACAACCTTGTAATCTACTTTATATCATTGCAAATTACAGGATTTTAGGTCAACAAAGTTTGTACTTTGTGCATCCTCCAAAATTTTGTTAGGTGGGCAAAAGTCAATGCACAGGGAAAATGTATAATTAGGTTTATGAATCTTCAGATCATAAACACCACAATGGTAGTTAGAAGATAAGTTGTGTTAAAAAGCAGTTTGTGGCACTCTCTAACAAAATTCATTTTAACTGGACTTCCTACGTAACCCTCCTGCCAATGCTGGTGAATGTCTCCAATGACTATCTCATGATATGTGACTATCTCCTGTGGTCTTTAGGACTAGGCAGCCAAACCATTCTTTGTAATGTTTCTTACTTTTTGTTAAAATAAGCTTCTTTGCCGCTTCACCCCAAAGAAACTGATCTTATACCATACAATCTACAAGTCCCTTCAGAGTGTGGGTCTGTCATTTCTTCTGATGAAGCCTTCAGTAGGGACCATTTAACCAGCATTTGTATGTTTATATTAAGAGAGAACAACAATACCTCTCTCTCTTTCCCCAACCAATTTTGATCCTATAATCCTGACTATTGAAAATTTTAAAGCTAATTATTAGCAAGATTACATGCTTCTACATAGATTGCTGCACCTAACTAGCTCACGAATGAAACTCCAGTTCATCCAATGATGCTTTTTTGCACCATTATCATGAGAAGCCATTTTGCAGTTCTTTTTTCCATGATGAAGATCCAGTGGATTAAATGATGCTTATTTCTGCCACTATTACCTTTCCAAGAAACATCAGGTTGTAGTTTTTCCACCCTTGCCTACCTTCATGGGCATCTTTAACAGGAAATCCTTGGCCATTGGGTTTTCTCTGGTGACCCAACAGAAAGTCTATGTTTAATACAACATAAAAAGAATTTTTCTAATAAATTTTCTCCTAGCCCTTCATCTCAGATTGGTAAAAAAAAATTGATCTCTCTCACATGCATATGCAATCCATGAGCTCCTTGTTCTTGTCAGTTTGCTGTATTGTAAAATCTGAGATCTCCCTGCCCTGCAGTTTTCAGGGGGTAAGTCTTTTGCCAATGTATAACTTTTACAGTTCTGGTATTCTTTATAATCTTCTATAGAAGTTAATGAAACCAACAGCCATAACGGGCCTTCATGTTTGTGGCATTTAAAGCAATGTAGTTAATATTTTATGGTTGTAATGTTTTTGAGTGTTTCTTTTTGTAATAAATTCATAACACGTATTGCTTTCTAATCTTACCATGTTGCAGTCATTTTATCTGATGATTGCATAACTGTTATATCAATTTCTTTTTAGAATTTAAACAGTAGAAGTTAAGAATCTTATTTGCATAAATAAGAAAGAAAGTAAATGATCTGCCCCTTAGGAAAACCAATTATTTTCTTTATATTATGGTAATTTTTATTTTAAGCAACTCTTGTAAAACTCGGTTTTGCTGTGCTGGAGCCCCATTGTGAGTCCTGCAGAACAAGTTATGAGTTTTCCTGACAAGTTCACTGCTCATATATGGAAGTATTGTCTCCATGTGTTTGCATATTCATGCATGCATTTACATTGTTTTATTCATTTATGCATGTACATTGTTTCATTCATGCATGCATGTACATTTTGAGCGTCTTTGAGTTTGGCAGGTTATGTCAAATTCTGCAGAGAAGGTTAGACTTGCTGGAAACCAAAATGTTATGGTTTGTGAACGAGGCACCATGTTTGGCTACAGTAAGTTTTCATTATTTGCTTAGATTCTAACTTCCTAATTTATACTAGAAATCATATCACTATGCCCATCATCAGTTTAATATCATATACCTTTTTCTTGTTGCAATCTGGGGTTCACCTCTTGTTATACATGGGTGGTAACTAGAATGGATCCCAACAGCACTCAGCTAATGTGGCTTGACCTGTGGTTGTTCTAAATGAGGTCAATTTGTGGCATTTGGGCTGTTTGTGAAGCCAGGTTACATGTGGATTTGCTGTTGCAACAAGGCAAAGAATGAAAGGGAAATGTTGCAGTTATTAGTGGGAAGTACAGTAGCAAGCAACCAAACACACAATATATGCAGGATTTCCGCTAACCATTTTTCAATAGTAACCTTGTACCAAATGACACTCATTGAACTTTGTCAGTTGTTAAGATGAAATGCACCTTGGAGATTGTGGTTCTTTATTGTTGAACGCAGGGATGCTGGAAAGGGAAACTTTTCCAACTTAAATTAGATGACTTTGTGTTCTTGAAAGTGAGAATGTTGTCTGAGTGGAGTTTGTCTCAACCTTTTAAAGATGGCCATAACTTGAAATTGCAAACTGAACTTTATGATTTAATGGTCCAAAATCTGTAAGGCTGGATGGTGATCTCAATGTTGCCTTGGATTTTTGTCCATTAGAGATAATTTTCTACAGACTCTCATTGACCTACACTAATAAGTTATTATTCCTTCAATTACATGCATATCAATGGAATAGATTATGTCCTCGTTAATTTTGTCAACAACAGGTCAACCATGTAGAATTTAGTATGTCTTCCTCTAAGCTTTAATTTTGTCATTTATTTTAAAATATACAGATGATTTAATTGTTGATCCACGCAATCTGGAGTGGATGAGGGAAGCAAATTGCCCTATTGTAAGTATCCCATTCCTGTTCATTTCTGCATAGCTTCCTACAGTGTAATTGTTGTTCTACTAGATATCTTCATCATTGCTATATGCGCAAACCTATAGAGAGCAACAAAGGTTGAATGTGCATGTATTGCCCTCACAGAATGGATACATAGCATATTGCATTTGAATTTTTTGCATTTCAAGAATGTCCTGTTTCATAATCTTAAATTGCAAAGCCCAAAGTTCTAATTTTGAAGGCTAGTCGAAGGATTATTTATGGAATTTATAATGTTTTTTGGGGAATGTACTTCTCTTTCACATCATAGCTTTTTTTTCTAACATAATTCCTAACTATCTATTTGTTGTGCCAAAATGTTTTCCAATTCTTGTTCAGCACCGAACTTCTTTCAAACCAAAGTTCCTGCATATATGCTTTAAAAAACCCTACCACATTTTATGTTACAGTACTATAATGCATCAAAATCATGATGCGGCAACTTCCAACTAACTGTAAATACTCGTATGACTTGTAGCTTATAAAATGTTCACTGCTGTGATGGTCATGTATTGTTATTATTATTCTTTTTTATTATTCAAATATAATATCTGACAAACCGTAGCCATGTAGTTGCCTATCATTTATAGTAATTTGTTGCTATGTCTTTGAAGAAGCTGACTGGTGGTCATTGTTTTATTACAGGTTGCAGATATTACACATTCACTACAACAACCTGCTGGGAAAAAGGTGCACGCTTGTATCAACTTTTAAGTGATTCATCTCTTGAATTGATTAGGAATGACTTGCTAAGTATGGTATGTTGACTTATGTGTGTCTGCTGTTATATTTGACACTGGTCCCTTATTTACATCTTGAGGTGAGGAAAGTTCCCTTCCCATGATGGAGACTACTTTGTCATCTTATTTTAGAATTCCAAGAGCTAATACCAAAGGTGAGAAAGGACTGTTTGACATGTGAGCTTTAAGTCATATATTAGACAACAGTTGACGCTTGATAATATTCCTCTTTCCTGATGTATTAAATGAAAAAATGCAATTATTAAGGGAAAATAAGGAAAAATATGGACAAGAACAAATAGGAATGGAGTTGTAAAGTTCTCGGGCATGTAATTATCTTTGCTTGGCAGACAATCTAGAATTTCCATGCAAAGATCAAAATGGTGGAGGCATAAGGTGATAGCAGACTCTTAGGGCATTGTTATGTTGTTTCTCACAAAAGGAGAAGCCAGAATCTCTCTAGCTGCTCTTAAAAGCACTTATTCAAATTTTTCTTCTCGTAGAGGCACTCTTCAAATATGGTTACCAAACACTTATTTTTTCTGGGTAGAACTTTAAAAATTTCAGAAGTCCTTTCTTTAGGCAAGTCCAAAGATATCCTTAACAAGGAGAGGCAAGCCTTTGTGGGATAAGCCATAAGTTTCATTCATGGGTATGTGTGTACATGAAAATTATCAAGAAAAGGCAACATAATTTTGTTTTGGGAGTTGGTTACCTGGTTTTTGTATGACTCATGCAATACGCCTCAAAGGTAGGTTTATAAAGAAAAGGGGGCCTATTTGGTGAACATCTTCATGTTTCAATGTTTACTTAAATATTCAAGTGCACTTGGGATTCCTTGGTTGCCGAGCTTCTTTGTTTTACTTCCTTCAAATTCAGAAGAGGTGAAAATTTTGTTCTCTATCATCCTGTTGCACTGACTTATTTTCTGGTTTGACCAAACTGTAATTCCCAAGGCTTGTACAATATCTTTAATGTGCGTGAAATTCTTAAAGATTGTTTCTCTCAAAACAGAAATCCATAAAAGTTACGGGAATTTCTGACTTGAAAGGAATTTTGCATTTTTCTCATTTAGCTGGAAGGTGGAGGTGTTGCAAGCGGGGGTCTGCGTGAACTGATACCATGTATTGCAAGGACAGCAGTTGCAGTTGGAGTGGATGGAATATTTATGGAGGTAATATTTGATAACAATTATTTTTTTGCTGTAACTAATTCTTTTTATAGTTACTGTTGCTTAGGTTCTTGGTTGACAGGACTTGATACTTGAGATTTTAAGGAGATCAAGAGATCACTACATATTTATTTATTTATTTATTTATTTATCAAATTACTCTATTCCTGACTATTGTTTAAAAAACATCCAACATGCTCTACCTCTAAGTGGCTTAAAACTAATCAATAACATCACATGCTTATTGTAGCCTTCACATAGCATATGGAAATTGCAATCTACCATCTATGAATTTTATCAACCAGAAGAGAGATTATATGATTAATTATAGTTTCAATTCATTTGACTTGAATTTTAAAAGATAAGTTCCCTACTCAAGCTTGAGCAATCAGACCTTGATTTCAATTCATGTTCTAGCTAGAAGAGATTATATAATGTGACAGCGAGAGAGAGTTTCAATTCATTTGATTTGAATTTTAAAATAAATTCCCTACTCAAGTTTGACAGTTCAAACATCAATCTCCATTTACAATAGATTCTTTATTCTGGTTTGAGTAAATGAACCTTGATCTCATTTATGTTCCTGCTAGAAGAGATATCATAAGATGTTAGCACCAGGCTATCTGTGTGCTATTTTTACATTAATTGATGCTACAAGTCTATAACTATGCTGAGTTATGCATAAACCTTGATCATCTCTTTCAATCTTCTCCCTTAGAACATCATGATGGTAATTTATACTGGGTTTATTTTACTTGCTGAAAGAGGGAACACATCAATAATCTTTATCTGCATACTGAAAGTTGTATAAGCTTGTGAATAAGATCCAAATAAAGAAGTCATAGTTGAATTGTTCTTACATAAAGAGCACTAGGATGGATCTGCATTTGTTGCACAACTTTTCCGGGAAATCTCTATTCCTCAAGTTCCTGCTGACCCTTTTTCTCACATGGTAGGTGCATGACAATCCCCTAAAAGCACCCGTCGATGGCCCAACACAATGGGTGAGTGTTGTTTTATTGACATTTAACAGAGTTAGTTTTGACCAAACAACTTCACTGATTTGAGGTTCTGAATGTTGTAGCCTTTGCGCCACCTGGAGGAGATACTAGAAGAGCTCATAGCAATAGCAGTAAGTATTTTCATCCTTCCATAACACTGATTTAAAAAGCTGTTGAAATCAAAATTATTATCAAATGGTTAATATCAAATTTCTCTTGTTCATGTATGTAGAGGGTCAGCAATGGGAAAAAGCCATTCAAGATCGATCTCACACCCTATCAAGATTAATCTGAATCTACCAGGACGAAAGCACTGCAAGTTGTATTGCAGTTTATCCACTGCTCATGCATTAGCGATGTATCTCTAGAATCGAATAATTTTTCATCATCCCTTTTTTTCCTTTTGTGGTATGACATCATGATACTATGACATTAATGTCAGGCCATATGCATTTCTTGTCAAATTTATGTTGTTCAAGCTGCTACTTGCAGCTCACTTTGGCATCATATTTGCTTTTTCTGATTGTCTTATCTTGTCATTCTTTCTTTTCCATAAAAGATGGGAAAACTCATCCTGAAAAGCTTCCTGTTCCATGCTTGCATTGCAGGCATCTAATTGCAGAATTCTGGCCTTTCAAAAAGCAATTCTGCAATGAGACTTCTTTTGCTGTATTTTGATATCAGCAGCATAAGAGGTTGATGGATTTCAACATATCTTGGAATAAATGATCTTCTCTTGTTACTTAAGAAAGTCTACACATACATAAGTGAAAATTAAAAAAAAGCAAAAATGCAATGTTCTAATTGGCATCAATAGATAATTGCAGTTAAGAAAGTGTCTAGGCAGTATCATAATTCTGATTCAAAACTGGTCTCATGCTGTTGCAGAGGACATGATGAAGGAAAATAATCAAGCTTTTTAATTATATGACTGATAAAATAAGCGACAACAATCAGAGGGTAGATTTCAATTTAAGCGTGTGAACCATATTTAGCAATAAATATAGCTGGTCTGATACTGCTTAATCAGACCGAGTCTTACCAGTTCACGGTATATTCAGTTAAATGATTACTCGCATGAAAGTGATCTTTTGGATTTCCTCCTTGGAGCCAATGTTGATGCTCCCCCTCAGGCTTAATGAGATCCATAAAAACTCAGGAGCATTGAGAGAAGAGGCCTTGGTGAAAAATATCCATACCTTGATCAACTAAGGAGATGAAGCAGATTTGACGTTGAATGCACGTAAAAGTAGTTTGCAGGAGGCTTTCATCTCAATGGGATTGCTGTTCATTAAAACTTTTTCAGTACTTGTAATCATCAAGTTATCTAACCCATCAAGTTTTACTTTGGAAATTTTGCTGCAGTCAAGTGTTATGTCATATTTAGATGGAGATATGAGATGCAACAACCCAGGGCTTTACTCAACAAGATTAGTATTATTTAGATTTCTTGACGCTATATATATATATTCAAAATCTTTCTAAGGAATAACTAATATGTGACTAAATATACGCCTCTATGGGTTCTCACATACTCTACGTGTTTAAGCTCCAACATTCTCACTGGACTAAAGGTTCAAATTCATATATCCATTCATAAACACTATGATTAGCCCGTGATCAGTCCCAATGAATCCGTGCTACATGTTTTTTAGTTTATATAGGTTATGAGCTGGGTTGGCTTGAGACTTCACCCAAAAAAACTAGTTAAAAGGTATTAGTTAGGTTTCTTCATCTTGTATAAGTATTCAAGATCTTCCCAATAAATAATCAATATAAAACTAAATACACGCTTACATGGATCCTCATATACTTCTCTTGTTTAAGTTTTGGCATTCTTAACAGCCTAAAGATCCAAATCCATACATCTGTTTATAAACACCACAATCGATGTGTGGTTAGCTCTAACGAATTTGTATTGCAGTATCCCCCAGTCCATATAGGCTAATGACTGCATTAGCTCTAATATCATTGGTAACAATCTACGATCTTACTAAAAAGGCTAGTCGAAAGGTATTATTTAAATTTTTTATCATGTAAAAATACTTAAAATTTTTTCAGCAAATAATCGATGTAGGATTAAAAACGTGCTTGCATAGATCCTCACCAGAGATGTGGTAGACCCCTCAATATTCTAAAGAGTAATCTTTCTTATTAATCCAACTTGAAGTTCTCACAGGCAGTGTTATGTTATAATTCAGGTTTAGATCTTTTAGTTGGAATGAGTTTAACTGCAGGTTTCTTTTATATAATGAGTTGAAATTGGAGTATGATTATGCCAAATTTCTCTAAGTTGTCAAAAGCATTCATAATTTGTGAATAGAAGTGGATTCTTTGCACTTTCGGTGAATAAGCTAATTTTAAGCATTATATACTTGCAAAACATTGCAGAACACTGGTTTGTGCTTGTTGAATGGCATGTTCCCAAATTCCAGATGGTTTAAATTTGCAAAGTTATTGAATTGGTTTAGCACCAGGTCATTGTCTTTCCAAACCTCAAAGGATTAAGCTGTTTGAGATCGAGTCATTAACGTACAACAAAGTTAACACAAAGCATGTTAAAGAAAGAAATGGTTGGAGATATAAATCAACCGAAAGTAAAGGATTTTTTTTTTTCTTCTTATGGACTCAATAAATCAAAAGTTCTTCACCATTCCAGATATGTTTTATTTTGTTTGATATGGTTAGCATGTGCCATGTTCTCTTATAGAATAAATTGACAACCATCTTTTCCTGCACTGGGTCCCGCAGCAGCACGCCAACCGGTTAAACGGTGAGAGATTTGAACCATTCACAACTAAAATAATAAAAAGGCTCCTTTTTCTGTTCTTTAAGTTCTGTTTTCCTCTCCCTGTCATCCCTTCTGCAACTTTTTGTTCATCCAACCTCCTGATCTAATGGATTGTCTATTTTTCTGAATAAGATTGATTGGATTTGCACTCAGATATGATCAGATTAAAATTGGATAATAAAGATCTTACATCGATTATCCAAATTATTGGATGTGATCTAATATCTCCAAACTACTTATACACAAAAATTCATATGATTTGAAAATTCTTAACCTATGCACCAAGTGATCAAAAGATACATCTAATTCAATTTTATTTAGACTATTTAATTTTTAACCATTCGATACATAAAGTAAGAGACTTCAAATCATATGATTTTTTATATGCAAGCAGTTTTAAGATAGTAAATCATATTCAATGATTTGAATAATTTATATAGGATTTGTATTATATAATTTTGATATGACTATATCTGAATCCAAATTTGATTGACTTGATTCTAACTCAAATCATACATACATACATACATACATACATATATATATATATGTGTGTGTGTGTGTTATATATATATATATATATATATGTGTGTGTGTGTGTAAGGTTCTCAATATGCGGTAACATATATAACTGATGAACTGCACCATTTGCCCATTTTAATTCTTTTGCAAGATCAAACCTGTGTATGTCATTGTTCGGCCAATATCGCTGACTCAAATCTTGTCCTTAACCAAACTGTCAGCAAGCGAGAAGAAAACCTCCCTCAAGTGTGCAACTAAGAAGGACATAGCTACAGTATTGTCCTTTTACGTAACCTTAGACAAATACCATCTCTGCTGACTTCACATTGTACAATGCCTACAGTTACCGAGATGGAAGGAAGCCAACTTTGAAGCGTAACATGCTCTGAAAAGAGTTCAGGTGGTGATGACATGGGTATTGATTCAACAAATAGCAGCTTGAAACTTGAAAATATTACCTTCAAGGTCCACAACAACGATCCATATCAATTTATAGATAGGAATTTAGCAACCCAGTACTCACCTTTGACACGTTGTCGTCCCTCTCTTTACTATGAGTTGGATGGACAAATGGTCTACTTTGATGTTCCCCTAGCAACGAATTAATATATAGGAAATATGATTTTCTTATCTAATTTGAGCAGCTAAATATTAGTGAATAACCCTAGCTGAAATCTTGAGGATTTTAAGATCCAGGTAAATAGAGCAATTTAGTAAGACCTTGCAAGATATAAAATGACCACTTGCTTTTTATTACAGCTTGCAGCAAAGGTTTTGTGAGCAATGCAACTCCTGCACCTACATTAAAAAGGAGAAAGAGTAAATTACAAAATCCCTCTTGAGATTAGGGATAAGTTATAGTTACACTCAAAAAATTATCCTTAACCCAACGAAATTTATTTTTATCCCATACTTTAATCTATAAATTGATAGAATACTAACGACCAAAATAATCTGAAGTGATATAATGGCTATCGAAGGACATAAAAAAAAATATGTGCATCCTCCTCCCCATATCCAAGGACAATTTCAACTTTCTAGATGAGCAAACTAAGGCCGTTAATTTAATATTATGTAAATATAATGCACATAGACCTCAAGAGAGACTTTTATAATTCATTCATCCATCTAACCCAGCATTAGATGTGATTCTTCATCCAAACCAACCACATCTACATGCACCTAAGGAGGTAGTTGGCGAATAGTTTTCTTGTACCCGTAAGCTCCTTGGCATAGAGAATATATATGTTTAAGCTAATATTTGAAAGAAATATGTGCACCAAACTGGGGTCTCGGATGACCATATATATGATGCGGCTAATTTCTGTTCATCATAATTGACATGTATCCACCTGATTAGCTCGATATGGCCTCGTGATCCAACTAACTTTGTCCCTTTTTAGAAAAAAAGTTAATGCTGACCGGTACAAGTTCAATGCTTTGAATTTTATTTTTCTTCATCATTCTTTCCACTGTTTTAAATAGAAAAGCATGAGTTGTCATGTCTTGCAACTCCACAGGTAATAGGAAATGTAGATTAAATAAAGAGAGATATATAATTTCCTGACTATTATTTGGATGATGCCTATACATTTATACCAAATCCATCCAAATAACTCACATTAATTCATTTCTTAAAGCATACAATGGTTACCTATCACTGCTCAGGCTTTGAACTCGAGTAGAGAAGAATGGCAATCATCTAGGGATGTAATGGTTATCATGGCCAAACATTTTTCATGCACCACCTTATTGTTTCATGTGTCATAAGATAATTGGATCGGTTTATGGGAGCTATATTATATGGATTATTTCATTTCCTTGGACAACTTATTGCCACAAGTCAAAGCCATGACGTTCCTAAATGGAGAGAGAGAAGGAATTCCAATGCATTCCTACCTCTGAAGGAATCATAAAAGTCCACTCTGATGCTGACACCTGCATAGCAAAGTGGCAAACAACAATTAGATTCAGTTGATGCACGAATTATTTCAATCAAAAAAATCAATTTGGCTTGGCGATCCTCAAACAGCCATTGCACTGGATCCACAAATCCATATCTTGGAGGAGAAGTCCCTCTCTGTTATAAATAATATCTTGTTTTCCACTTCTCTCTACCACCAGCCTCCACGGGCTCTGTTTCTGTGCTCTGCTCCACTCTGTTCTCCAGCATCGGTTTTCTTTTCTTCTCTCTCTAACAACAAGAGCCAAGGATGAAAGCCCCTCAGAAGTACTCTCCTTCTGAGATATCTCTGCACACCACCAAGAAGGATTGCTGGTTGATCATCCATGGCAAGGTCTCCTTTTCTTTTTTCTTTGTCCCATTTTTTTGTTCTTTCTATGCTATAAGCCCCTTGGAGTCTAGAATATACGAGTTTTCTATTATTTTCTAGCTAATTTATTTGTTTTTTTGTTGATTTTTGTCATGCAGGTTTATGATGTGACCAACTTCTTGGAGGATCATCCTGGAGGGGACGATGCCCTCCTGCATGCCTCAGGTGTCCAACTTTTTCTTGTCTTTTCTTTTCTTTTTTGGTACTCTTTCCTTATTATTATCTTCAATTCCTTGGTTCTAATTTTACCTTTTTATGCCATTTATACTGCATATAGGCAAGATTCTATTGGTCTTATGGCATTTCCAACACATCATTTCTTTGATGAGATTCCATTCTTGTTAGGAACAACAGTCCAAACCAATGATTTCTCCCTCCATTTCCATAATTTGTTTTCCCAGCAAAGTTGTCAAAATATTTAAATTACCTGGATTAGATAAGCCCAATAAGTTCATATAAAAAGGACTGCATCCAAATATCTTGCACTATTCTTATACTTGGTTTTGTTTGTATTGGAAATTTGGAACATGGTGTGCTGCCGTGGATGTGAAGCCAATGGAGATGCAACTCAGAAATTTGAGGAGGTGGGACACAGCTCCACAGCCTTCAGCATGATGGAGGGCTACTTGATCGGCGTCGTCGAGGGCTACAAGGGCAGCATCGGCGGCGGCGGAGGAGCCCGAAAGACCAAGGAAGCAGTGGGTGTTGGACCAGTCAAGGCCAGGACACTGCAAGAGAGGAAACCAACATCTTCCTCCAGCTTCTTGGACCTCCTCTTTCCTGTGCTTGTCCTCGGCCTGGCCTTTGGCGCTTGGTATTTCCTCAGCTTCCATTCCCAGGCCAAGGCCTAAGTACCATCAAAGGGTCAGCTTTGGTTGGATGG
Organism: Cocos nucifera; assembly: GCA_006176705.1. NCBI lineage: Eukaryota > Viridiplantae > Streptophyta > Magnoliopsida > Arecales > Arecaceae > Cocos > Cocos nucifera. The sequence continues at coordinate 1,485,099 of QRFJ01000038.1, forward strand.
TCATTCCTCGGTTGTTGAGTTGATGGAGAGTTATAGGAAATAAGAAGGGTTCAGCTTTGGTTGGATGGTCATTCCTCAGTTGTTGAGTGGAGGGAGAGTCATTTGAAATAAAAGAAGGTCTTAAAGATGATTTCTTTTTAAGTGTTGCTTGTAGTTTTAGCTGGTTTATCAAACTTATATTCAGGCTCTGCCCATGTTTATGCTGAAACTTAGAATCAATTTGAAGAAATACATATTGTAATTTGGAAGTGAAACCATTACATCAATCTCTTGTGGAAAGAGTTCAAGCTGATCTCAATCATCATGAACCGATTTGATGTCACATCTCTTACACTGCCTCATGTCATCTTGAATGAAATCTGTGTTAAAGGAGTTTTGCTGCTAAAAAGTCAAGAAGTTATCGGAACAAATGCATCGTTGTGGATTGGTTGGTACCGGGTCCCTCACACTGGTCTCCAACTAAAGGTGTTTATAAGATGGCGTCTCCTTTCATTTTCTTACGGAAGAAGAAGCTATTCTTTTCCGTTAGAAAGTAAATGAGAGTGGGATGCAAGTAATCTCTGCTGGTCTACCAAAACTCTGCCCATGTTTTTGCGAAAAGTAAGAATCTATCCGAGGGAATTCATATTTGGAAGTGAACCCATTATATTAATCTCTTGTGGAAGTAGTTCTTATTAATCACTTTTCTTTATTACGGAGTTACCATGAACCAATTCAATGTCCGATGTCTCAGATTGCCTCTTATTATCTTGGTTGGAATCCTTGTCAAGGAGCCATGTAGCTAAGAAGCCAACAACTTACTAGAAAAATGCATAAATGTGAAGTGATTGGACGAATGCGGTCGAGCATGTTTGGTTGAGAATGATAACGAGAACGAGTGATTTTTATTCTAGCCATTTAGTTGGAGGGAGTCCATTCCCATTCCAATTCTAGGAGGAAAAATTGGAATCGTCCCAATCCCCCACAATCCAATCCATACTCTCTTTTCGTATTCAACTCGTAGGAAATGATCATTTCGATTCCCATTTGTATCCGATTCAATTCCATCGTACTTGCACTTGGCCACACCAATGGCTCTCTTCTCCCTCTCCCCCTTGTGAACGGTTAAGCATTTTCCGGTGCTAGGATCGAGCCAGAAGAAGAGCTGTTTTCGCTCTAGGGTTGGATTAATCGAGAATTCCAATTGGATGCTCAACAATTGTAGCGTTTGAAGGCCGAGCACGCCGTTGTGATCTACCGTTAGATAGCTCTGTCCTTTGGAGCATCGTCCATGTAGTTGCTAATTGTCCATATAAGATAGGAAACGTGTTCGGTGAGATGGAATTATAGTCAAAAGAGGCATGCTTGATTCCAAACACGAAACTCGGATTCTTTGTTTGAATTTTGCCAAGTTGACACAGTTTCACTTTCTAAAGGTACGGGGAATTCTTGGCTAGGCTGACATGAGACAATGAAGACTAGATGGCATAAGATTTACGTTGTTGGATGCTGAATTTAAGATCGTTAAAGGTACTGGTTACGAAGTCAAAAGCTTTTTATATTATCAGCGAAGGGGCAAATGGTCTAGCTCTAGAAGGTTTCTTTTGCTTGCAAGGGCTGTAAGAAGACAAATTTATGGTGCAAATAGTTTTTCGGTTGTGTGCAATCAAATCCTTTCCGCTCCATCTTGCATGTTTAGAAGGAAAGTGGTAAAATTAGACAAAATATGATACCGACCCAGCCTAAATTGTAAATTACATCATGTTTGAACATCAATCTACCAATGTGTCCTCACGTAGACTGTTATGAAGATAATGAGATCCATCGGATGATTTGGATGAAGGTAATAAGATTACTATATTTGGTTATATTCTAGTGGTATGCGGCAGTTATCCTAGATCACCCTCACTTCTTAAATCATCATCCAACTCGGTGATGAAAAACCCATCTTCCAGGATAGGTACCTAAGATCGGCCCAACATAGTGATCATGGGATAAAATTTTGGAAAAAATTTACACCTTGATCCAGCAGTTGAGATTTGGCCAAATCACTAAGTATTGTATATGGGAAACTTTAGGAAAGTATCTTCCGAGAAAGAGCAATTAAAAAGCATCTGTGCCGAGGGATTTGGATTCCCATCTTCCTCCGTTTCCTTTCTTTCTATCATAATGATTTCTTGATTTCATAAAATATTAATTTCTTTATTTTTTGACTTCTTGATACTTTGATTTTTTAATTTCGTATGTTTGGTTAAGTCCCTTCTTTTCTTTTTCTAAAAATTAATATCAATGTAGAAAATCATGTTTTTCATCCTATAGATCTATCTGTATATATGTGATACACAGGATTTTTTTTTTTATTTTTTTAATATAAATATAGGATCCAAGATGTGTAGATTTTTCTATAACTTTATTCTATAGATCTATCTATTTTCTAAAATATTTAATCAAAATTTTTTTAGCATAAATTTCTTGGATTATATCTGTGTACTAAATATTGAATTCATCATTGTCTTCCTTTTTCCTTTTTGAACCGTAAGTTGTACATATTCACATTAGCTAAATATTCGTAGAGGATAATGGGCCAACAGACTAGTTGAAAGTGCTAGTAATATCAAAAAATATAAACTTTGGGTCGTGCTTTCTTTTGAGATCTCATTGATTTCCATAGCCCTCCCCCACTCCTAAAACAAAAATTTTTTTAAAAAAAATGTGCCAAAAGGAAGAGCAATGATACTTTGGTTCAATCTAGCCAGATTTCTATACGATATATAAAGCAAATAAAATATTTTCCCTCTATCCAATATAAAATATTTATCTTTCCATTCTTTTTTTGGTAGAATTTTCTTTTCCATTCTTCCACTAGCAATAGAATAATAAGAAACTATATACCTAAAGGAGAAATATACTATGAATTTATATGAACTACTTAGAATGATTTCTAGCTTCCTTCCGTATCGTATCATCCTTGATTTTTCTTGACATATTTACTCCCTACTTTGTGAAAATATAAGTTGTAAAAGAATAGATAGTTGAATCTATGATACAAGTCACGTGGAAGTTAAGGAAAGAAAAAGAGTTGAGAGTCTTTTCTTTCTCTTTTTTGGATTAATAATAAAACCTTTATCTTTGATGGGCTGCTGATAGCTTTGTATTATGAAATCATGATTTGCTTAATCACTTTATTTATTTGAGTATAACAATTATAAGAATCAATATATGTATTTAAATTCTTAATTCATGAGAGATAAGAATATATATAAAATCCTCGTAATGTTATATAATAATATAATATATAATGAAAAGATCGGAGAGACATCATGAGAGAACGAGAGGGAGAGAAAGAAAAAATTCTTTCACAAGATAATCACACATTCTCATTCTATTTTAAAGCCGTTTTATAAGCTTTTCAATTCAAATTACAAAGAAAACAATACCTCTTATTCATTTATAAAAGAAAATAATATATCTTAATCATTTATAAAAGAAAATAATATTTTTCATTCCATAATTCTTAGGGAGTCATTCATATGGGCTTCAATTGTCAATTATAACACTTCCCCTTGGATGACCCCTTTACGAAGAACGTGTCTCATTAAACCTTGCTGAGAAAAACTTTGTGGAAAAAAAAACTTAGCCAAAAAAAAGGAGTACAACATTCTCTTGAATTAATTAGGACATACTGTCTCATTAAAATTTTAGAAAATCCAATGGGATAAAACCAAGATGAAGAAAAAAGAGTACAGTACTCCTTCTGAAGACTAGTTCCATAATCAACTTAGGTCTTTGAGCTGTCACATCCCAATTTTATAAATTAATTTCTTAAATATTGTACTTGGGAGCCTTTTAGTGAATAAGTCAGCTAAATTTTTATAAGAGCAAATTTGTTGCACATTAATCCCACCCTTTTTCTGAAGTTCATGAGTATAGAAGAACTTTAGTAAAATATGCTTAGTTCTATCTCCTTTAATAAATCCTCCTTTGACTTGTGCAATACATGCAGCATTATCTTCATATATTATCGATGGAGTATTTCTTATACAAGGTAATCCACATGATTCTCGAATATGTTGAATCATATTCTCAACCAAATACATTCACAACTCGTCTCATGGAGCGCAAGAATCTCTAAATGGTTGGATGAAGTTGCAACCATTGTTTGTTTTATAAATTTCCATGAGATGGCACAGTCACCTAGAGTAAAAACATATCCAGTCTGTGACTTATCATTATGAGGATCTGATAAATAACCAGCATCAGCATATCCTAATAATTGATGCTCAGAATTATATGGGTAAAATAAATCTATGTCAACAATACCCTGTAGATAGCGCATGATATGCTTAATGCCATTCCAATGTCTTCGAGTAGGAGCAGAACTAAATCTTGCTAATAAATTTATTGCAAAGATAATATCAGGCCGAGTATAATTAGCAAGATACATAAGTGCTCCGATTGCACTTAGATATGGTACTTCAGGATCAAGAAGTTCTTCCTCTTCTTTGGATCGAAAATAATCATTTTTCAAATCAAGCGATCTCACAACCATAGGAGAACTAAGTAGATGAGCTTTATCCATGTAAAAATGCTTTAGAACCTTTTTAGTATATGCTGATTGATGGATGAAAATTCTACTTGACACATATTCTATTTGAAGACCAAGATAATATTTTGTCTTACCCAAGTCTTTCATTTCAAATTCTTCTTTCAAATAAGTTGCAGTCTTTTGAACTTCTTCAGGAGTTCCGATGATATTCAAATCATCTACATATACAGCAATGATAGCAAACTCAGTATTAAATTTTTTAATAAAAATATATGGGCATATTAAATAATTAGAGTATCTCATTTTTAATAAATATTCAATGAGTCTATTATACCATATTCTACCAGATTGTTTCAATCTATACAAGGATCGTTGTAATTTGACTGAGTACATATTGTGAGAATTTAAATCTTTTACTCTAGGTATTTTAAATCCTTCAGAAACTTTCATATATACATCGCAACCTAACGATCCATACAAATATGCTGTGACTACATCCATAGGGCGCATATCAAGCCTTTTTTTAGCTGCTAAACTTATCAAAAATCTAAAAGTTATAGCATCCATCATAGGAGCATATATCTCATCAAATTCAATTTTAGATCTTTGCAAAAAATCTTGTGCAACTAATCATGCTTTATATCTTACGATGTCGTTTAGTTCATTTCGCTTTCTTATGAATACCCATTTATAGCCAACTGGTTTAATGTTCTTTGGAGTTTAAACTATAGGTCCAAATACTTTAATTCTGCTTGAATTGCTTCTTTTCATTTTTTTCAATCATCCCGTTGTTGGCATTCGTTAATGCTTTTGGGCTCGTGATCACCACAAGCAATACTAGATGCTATTGCATAAGTAAATACATTATCAATAATAATTTTATTTCGATCCCATATTTCATCTTTTGATGTATAGCTAATTAAAATTTTATTATTTTCTTGCACTTGGATTGCTTCAGGAGCCTAAACTAAAATTTCTTTATTTCTAATAATTTAGTTATCCATAGAAGCTATATCATCAATAGTTTGTCTTGCTTCAGAAATTTGATTTTCCTCATGTACCATTTTACTTGAATTTCTTTTTCTTGGAATTTTATCTTTTGCACCAAGTGGTCTTCCATGCTTCAAGCGTGGCACATGTTGTTCTACAGCCATACGGATCGATTGTCCTGCTGGAACTTCTATTCGAGCTGGAGTATTTTCAGCTGGAATATAAGATTTGCATATCCTTCTTATGTCTGTAAATGCATCAGGTAAATTATTTGCTATACTTTGTAAATAAAGAATCCTTTGAACTTCTAGTTCACACTGATTCATTCTTGAATCAAGAAATGATAAGTTTGGTACATTCCATGATAACTTACGTTGTGCTTCTGATACCTTTTTATCTTCCTCTAATGATGAGAATACTGTTTCATCAAATTGACAATCTGCAAATTGAGTAGTGAATACATCACCTGTCAAAGGTTCAAGATATCTAATGATAGATGGATCATCAAAACCAACATAAACTCCAAGTTTATGTTGAGGTCCCATCTTAGATTTTTGAGGTGGAGCAATTGGAATGTACACAGCACAACCAAAAATTCTTAAATATGAGATGTTCGATTATTGACCAACTATAAGTTATAGTGGGAAATATATGTGGTAAGCAGTTGGTCTTATTCGAATCAATGATGCAGCATGTAAAATAGCATGCCCTCAAATAGATACAGGCAACTTAGTTTTCATCAATAATGGTCGAGCAATGAGCTACAATATTTTAATAAATGACTCTACTAGGCCATTTTGAATATGCACATGAGCAACAGGATGCTCAACATTGATTTCAATTTACATACAAAAGTCATCAAAGGTTTTTGAAGTAAACTTAGCTGCATTATCTAATCGGATAGATTTTATAGGAAAATCAAAAAATTATGCTCATAATCATATTATCAAAGCAAACAATTTAGCAAATGCACTATTCCGAGTAGACAATAAAGAAACATGGGACCATCTTGTGAAAGCATCAATTAGGATCATAAAGTATCTAAATCGTCCATAGGGAGGATGAATTGAACCACATATGTCTCCTTGAATTCTATGCAAGAACGTAGGAGATTCAATTGCTAACTTTGTGAATGAAGGTTTATGTATTAATTTTTCAAGTGAACATGTAGAACAATGGTAATCACTAGTTAGAAGAATCTTCTGATTCTTTAATGGATGTCCATTTGAATTTTCAATAATTTTGCGCATCATTGTTAATCCAGGATTATCCAGTCGTTCATGCTAGAGAATAAACATTTTTTTATTAGTGAACTTCTGGTTCAATACTATTGGGGATAAATTTTGCTCCTGTCGAAGTCCAGTCTGATGCTCAGCCTAATGCAACCGATAGTTATGGAAGAGTCTCAGCGGTCGAGCTCCTTTCGAACTCTCTAGCGATCGAGCCTTAGCCGAACTTCTTCAGCCAATCAAATTTCTCAGTGGTCGAACTCCTTCTGAACTCTCTAATGGTTGAGTCTTAGCCGAATCTCTTCAACTGATCGAACTTCTCAGTGGTCGAGCTCTAATCGATCTTCCACGAGAATCGAACTCCCTCCGCACTCCATCCGGATGCCCATGAGAGCCGAACTTCCTCCGCACTCCTCCAGTTGGATGCCCATGAGAGCCGAACTTCCTCCGCACTCTTCTGGTCAGACGCCTACAGGAGCCGAACTCCTTCCAAGCTTTTTCTTTGGCCAAACTCCTATAGGAGCCAAATTCCTTCGGAGCTTTTTCTTCGATCGAACTCCTTCGGGAGCCAAACTCTTTGCGGACTTCTTTCTCGGTCGGATTCCTCCAGAAGATCACTCTCGGATAATTTTCACCAAACGTATTTTCTTCAGAAGTTCGAACTCCTCTGAAATTGATATATGCCGAAGTCCACCAACCAATGTCTGTTTTTTCAGAGCTACGACTATTAAATCTCAACGAACGATCACCATCAGTCTGCCACAGGCGATGCTACCGGACGGTATGACACTACTAGATGGTATGGCGGTCACCAAACGGTATGGCTGTCACTATCAGTCTAATGATACCATCCTCTCCGCATTAAATCCCACATAGTTTCGAGCGGCTCATCAACAGATGGTATGGCCATCACCATCAATCAAGCTTCGTCTATAAAAAGGGATCCTCCAGATATATTTTCTCTAAGCTCTAAGCTCTAAGCTCTTCTCTTCCTCCTAAAGCTCAAAGCTCACTTCTCATTTCTGAGCACTTCATTTCTATTGGCCAGAAGAGCTAACTTGATCGTCGGAGGATCCCACCGAAGCCACCACCACCGACTCCGGACGGAATTTTATTTTGCGGGTCACCGACGGTGACCTCATCCTCCTCCACTCCAGCTCGATCCGACATCAACCAGATTCTGCACCAACAAATACTATATTTATCTCAATTGCACGAATCATTGTATAGTATAATCCAGACGAAAGAACAAAAAGTTTTTCTAATTCAAGTTTTCTGTTTGAATCATAAGAAATGATGTACAAAAATTCTTTACCATGTTCATTTTTTGTCTCAATATGATACCCATTCTGGCGGATATCCTTAAAGCTCAATAAATTTCTTCTAGACTGTACTGAATAAAGGGCTTTCTTGATTTCTAATTTTGTACCATTTGATAATATAATGGTTGATCTTCCGGAGCCTTCAATTATATTAAAAGTACCAAAAATTATACTTACATTTTCATTTGTAAAGATTAATTATGAAAAATATTTTTGATCCCGAAGTATGGTGTGGGTTGTAGCACTATCAGCTATGCAAAATTCTTCCATGTTCATATTCGAGTTTAATCTAGAAAATGAATAAGATTTTGATTTTATAAAATAGTTTATTTATTAATTTTGAAACATAAGTATATAGATAAGACACTTTATTGAAGTAAAGAAAATACAATAGAAATTATTATTTAACTATTTCTCCATCAATGATCATGTGGTCAATTTTTTCTTCAGGATGGGCAAAAAAATCGGAGACATAAAAAGGGGGTACATTTGGATTGCCATCATCATCATTATACAAAACTGTAAAGTTTGTCTCAGGCTTCTTTTCCTTCTCTTTCATGGAAGCTTGATATAGATCTGCCAGATGCTTTGGCATATGACAGATACGTGACCAGTGACCCTTCATTCCACATCTATAGCAAACATTCTCTCCAAGCTGTATCTTTTTCTCTTGATTAGAGCTTGTACCGATTTTTGGATTCTGCCACTTCAAGTGGCTTACCCCAGTATTCTTGAAACCACCACGACCACGGTCATGCCCACGACCACGTCCACGCCCGCGACCCTGACCACGACCTCATTCATACCCATGCTCATTATTTTGGGACGATAAAGCATTCACTTTAGGGAATGGTGTAGAGCCAATCGAATGAGACTCATGATTCTTTAATAATAATTCATTATTCTGCTCAGCTATCAGAAAATATGAAATCAGTTCAAAATATCTTTTAAATCTGCGTTCTCGATACTGCTGCTGTAGGAGCATATTTGAGGTGTGAAAAGTAGAGAATGCCTTTTCCAACATATCCTCATCTGTTACATTCTCTCCACATAGTTTTAACTATGAGCTGATCTATAACAAAGCAGAATTATATTTAGACACGATTTTAAAACTTGCAACCTCAGGTGCATCCAATCATACCGTGCCTTTGGAAGAATGACGATCTTCTGGTGGTTGTATCTTTCCTTTAGATTATTCCATAATATTAGTGGATCTTTCACAGTAAGGTATTCAACTTTTAAACCTTCATCAATATGATGCTGAAGAAAAATTAAAGATTTTGTGCGATCCTGCAAGGATGCGATATTTTCTTTTTGAATCGTGGTTCCAAGATTCATAGCATTAAGATGCATCTCAGCATCTAGAATCCAAGATAAATAATTCTTGCCCATAATATCAAGAGTAGTAAATTACAGATTTGCCAAATTCGACATATTTAAACTGAAAGTTATAAAGTAAATAAATATCGATAACTATATCTCTTATAAATCTATTCTACAACCGAATAGCCTGTGAAGGCTTCTGAAAATAATCCTCAAGATTTTCTTAATAGAGGTTGAGGAGGGAGATTAGCCCAATAGATTGTGAGAATTGAATATTTTCAAAAGAATGCAATTAAAACTTAAAATATACCTTCAAGAATAAATTAAAATTGATTCAAACTTGGGACCTTCTTCTCCTTGGAGACGCCTTATACTACTAGATTGGAAAGCTTTTCATACTGATAATGTGTTATATAATAATATAATATATAATGAAAAGATCAGAGAGACACAATGAGAGAATGAGAGAGAGAGAAAGAAGAAATTCTTTCACAAGATAATCACACATTCTTATTCTATTTTCAAGCTCTTTTATAAGCTTTTTAATCCAAAATACAAAGAAAATAATACCTCTCATTCATTTACGAAAGAAAATAATATATCTCAATCATTTATAAAAGAAAATAATATTTTTTATTCCATAATTCTTAGGGAGTCATCTATATGGGCTTCAATTGCCATTTATAACACAACATATATTTGAGATATTTTTGATATTATATGGCTAATGATCTTAGATTTTCATGGCATACCAAACATGTTACTTATAAATAGCCAGAGATATTTAATTACTAGATCATGATATACCAAATATAATGATCTTAGATTACTAAGAATTAGATTATCCTAAGATAAGGAGCACCATTGATCTTTGATTACTATAGTGACTCTATTTCCATTGCCAAACACCCCTTAAAGGAAGTAAGATCAATGTGCAATGTAATTATGTTGATAAGGATATCAAATTTACCTATGGAAGTCTGAGGATGACCAAAGGTTTGCTGCCATCAAAAATAGGCTTTGTTAGTCTCCGATTGACCTCCTATTATCCATTGCTTCCCAAGAAGCAAATTTTGGACATATCTTGTGACTATTAGATCTGATTATGGGCCGAGCTTGGGCCTATAGTATAGGCCTAGCTCGAAGTCCAATTAAAAATGAATAGAGTTTAGGCCCGAGGTCTGGCCTGTGATGAGCTCTATTGACTATAGCAGTCCGAGAAACAAAATTTTTAAACACAATCTTATTTGAAAACTATTATCCAGGAGAAAAGGATTAGTTGGTGGACCTTAGTTAGGAGTAACTAGGTGTAGAATGATCATTTACTAGCTCTAGTTAATTTAACCAGGAACCATGACGTATTGGATTAACAAAAAAGTTCACAAAAGGGGTTTGATGCAAAATAGGTGGAATTTTTGTTTTGGGTATTCATTTAGTGATGAGAGGAGGTTTTATACCTGATATTGATAAAATATTTGATGCGATAAGGAAAAGCCCTTATTACATGTTGGAGACAACTCCAAAGTATATAACAGTGCAAGAAGAGAACCAAAGATATAACCAAGCAATTGGATTTTTTTTTTCCAAGTGAGGTCGCTCAGTATCACTTGGTAACTTCCTCCGAAGCTGGATGTGGCATCCATTTGAAGATTCGGCCTCAAGTAGAGATGATCATGGGCCAGGCTTGGTTATAGCATGTATGTCCAAAGCCCGAGTAAAAATGAATATAGTTTAGATCCAGGACCGGCCCATGATCAGCTCTAGCTTCGAGGTCACTGTTTGGATTTTGGTAGGTGTTTCAAGGTTTGTTACTAATATTTTTCCATTTCATATACTAGGGTTGAGCATGGGTCAGAGAGAAAAATTTGATCCAATCGTATCTTATCGGATTAAAAAGAAATCCAACTTGTCATCGATCGTTTATCATATATAAATCATTTGAAACCAAAGTTAATGGTTTGTAGTGGGTTCGGATGAGTTATATCGGTTTGGGCTTCAATGTTGATCTAATATTGATTTTAAGCATTACAAATCAATACATCATTAAATTCATATAGAAACTAGAATATAATAATTTCATAATATCTATAAGTCAATACATAATATTATCATAATTATTAATTTTCAATCCTCAAATATTTAAGTATTAAAAATACTATATCAGTTGATTGGGTTCGATTTCATATGAATTAAAAATACATAAATTGAACCCGACCATAATTAACTAAATTTTTTATGGGTCACAATCCGATTCAATCTGATTCAAGTTTTTCAACCGATCGAAACTAATATTTATCAGATCAAATTGGGTGGATTTCTTTGGGTTTTGTTTTTTTGCTCAGCCTTACCAAATATAATGTGGGAAAGGTCTATAATTTAAATTTCTGAGTCTACCTCTTTCAAAAGGCTTTGGTACGTGACTTTAGTTTAAATGAAACTTGAATGGATCCAGACCAAATCTACTTAGGGTGGACTAAATCCATGAGAGAGAAATCTAAAATTGATGAGATCTAAACACATGCAGGTTGAGTGAATCTTATTGATTTTGACTCCAAAATTTACACCATAATGTAGTCTGTGTTTATATTGGTTGTTAAAGTTTTATTGCAGAAATATGGATTGGATTTAGCAAGGAAGCTACAGCTCAATTCAACTTGAGATGTGTTTGGCCCAAGTTGCAATCCAAAATCAAAATTATAACTATCTTTAATCACAAATAATTTGACTTCAAATTCAAGTTTGTATTCAAATATTGTAACATCTGTCGTGCATATGTGCTTGATCCATTGCAATTTTTTGTTGGCTTTTCTTTTTTAAAAATGCTAATTTTCTTGGTTTTACTATATGGGAGTGATGGTTTTGGTTGATGTGTAAAAATTTAGTGAAATTACTGCATTAAAAATGGGATTGTTTAAGAGTTTGTATTACAATAGAAATGAGTCTGAAAATGAAAGGAAGGCAATATCACATCATCTTCTAAGGAAAAAAAAAACTTATGTGGTCACTAAACAAAGTATTATAATATATACAAGCATGCTACCTACGTGGTTAAATCCAAGAGGCTTACCCCCTTATTTGGCTTGGCCCAGAGCAAACGTGCTGGATTTCAAAAGGAAAACCCACATAGTTCACACATTCCGCAAATACGACATGTTTCATATACCTGCTGCACATGAGGATTTAGATCTTGCGAAAATGATATTTCTTAACTTTCTTAGCATATTTTTGGCTTAACTATAGCTATGGCAGTGAGATGTCTCAACTACTAATGGTTTCTTACGTCATTTTTAACTTTGAAATGGTATATAAAGCTTAAATTTGAGTGCATCATAGCCCTCCCCCATTTAACTTCCCCACAGAGCTAGAACTATTCTTATTCAAGATAAACATCTCTTAGTTTAGTTTGAGATAGAGAAACTGAAAAGATTAAGAAGGATAAAGAAGGATTGAGAATTTATGAAAAAATTATTGAAAATTTGGATGTATTTTTAGGACTACATTCTTCTCCTTAATGTAAGATTTGCATGCATTTACAAGTATGAAAAATCAACAATCAATCATGTACATATGGTAGATGCTCAATTTCTTTAATTATATTTAGATGATTCTTCACAATCAACTAACTATATTTAGAGAATTCTTCATAATCAACCAACTGATAATTACGCCTTCAATCAATCCTTCAATTATAATTAATTGCCAATATTATCTTCCTAATATAGCTTAGAGAAGTTACCAAATATTCAACACTCTCCCTCAAGTTGGTGCATTGATGTTTATCACGCCCAACTTGATTAATGAACTTTTCAATTTAGCCTTTTTAATAGCTTTAGGACTTGTTTGGTTCGCGGGAAAAACTTTTCTTTCCAAGAAATAACTTCCTAAAAAGTCGGTTCCTAAAAAACTATTTTCTAGGAATAGGATTTTTGTGTGTTTGGTTGATCATGGAAAGTAATTTATTGAAAAGTGGCTTATATTTGATTGAGCATCCATTTTTTTAGACAAATTATGTAAAATACCCATCATATCCTTAATAAATATGAGATCATACATGTTGCTCCTAAACTTTATATACATAATGCTCTTATATTTATATTAATATAAATATAATACTAATATATTATAATATAATAATAGATTATAATAATTTATTATATTAATATAATACTAATATATTATATTATGTTAATACGATATTAATATTTTAATATGATAAATTTATTAATATCTTATTAAATATAATATTATATTAATATAAATATTGATATATTAATATAAATACTATATTAATATTAATAAAAATATTATATTAATATAAATATTAAAATATAATAAATATTATAATATTAATATTAATATTATATAAATATTAGGATAATAATAATATTATATTATATTATTACTATTCAGTATTTCATCCCAACCATCTATGATATTTTATAAAATCTTAGCCATAAATCTTAAAAAGATATTTTAGGAAAGAAAAAGTACCATCACTTTTCATGTCATGAAAAGTGTCAAAACCCAACTCCTTCATGAGTTTTTACTTTTAATGAAATGTGAGAAGTGATTATCCATATGAAGAGCATTTTTTCTTCTCTCTTTTTTTAAAACTCCAACTAAATAAGAGGCTTCCTCTCCACTTTTCATGAGCTGCCTCTTTCCCCCTCCACTTTCTGCGAACTAAACGAGTCCTTAGTAAATATATCTATCAATTGATCTTCAGTAGAAACATATGGAGTAGAAATAACTTTGGAATGCACCTTTTCTCAAATAAAATGATAGTCCACCTCTATATATTTTATCCTTTCATGAAAGATTGGATTTGAAAAAATATATATGACAGTTTGATTATCATATTTTATTTCTATAGGAGTTGTTGATGCAGAATCTGATCGTCGTCGGAATCCGCTGGAGTGGAGGCTGATGAGGTCGCTGTCGGAGATCTGCAAAATAAAGTTCCATCTGGAGTCGGTGGGGGGGGTGGCTCCAACAGGATCCTCCGACGATCAAGTCAACTCTGGCCAATAGGAATGGAGTGCTCGAAAATGAGTTCCGAAGCTTGAAGAAGAAGAGGAGAGCTTAGAGATCCGAGAGATTAGTGTACCTGGAGGGTCCTTTATAGGCCGAGCTTAATTGATGGTGACGGCCATACCGTCTGGTAGCGAGCTGTTGGGGCCGCATGGAGTTCGGTACTGAGAGGAAGGCGTCATCAGGTGAATAGTGATAGCCATACTGACAGGTCATGGGCTGCATGGGGCTGGTTACGGAGAGAGTGGTGTCGCTAGTTATGGCGGTCATGTCGTTCGGTCTCGTCACCTATCGTAGATTGATGGCGACAGTTCGTCTAGAGGAGCTTGGATTTGTGGAGGAGTTCGGTCGAAGGAAAAGCTCGGAAGAAGTTCGACTCCCGTAGGCACCTGACTAGAACGACGCGGAGAGAGTTCGGCTCTCGCGGGGGTCCGACTGAAGCTTGATGGTTGAGGAGTTTGGCTAAAGCCCGACCGTTGGGAGTCCGAAAAAGCTCGGCTGCTAAGCAGTTTGGCCGACTGTAATAGTTCAGCCAAGACCCATCCATTGAAGCTCTTCCGTGGCTACTGGCCGCATCAGGCTGGGCACCGAACTTGACTTCGACAGGAGTGGAGTTTATCCCCAACAGTAGCCCCCCTACTCTTGAGTTCGAAACTCAAAGAAAGGGAGTGCAGAAAAGGTGACTGTCGAAGTTCTCTTCTGATCTCCATGTTGGTTCAGATCGAAGCTCGGAGGAGATCTCATCTTCCGCTAAAGTTGATGTCGAAGTTGAAGTCCGGAAGAAATCTCATCTCCGATCGAGGTTGAGGTAGGCCTCGTCCACTGCGATCGAGGTCGGAGGTTGAGCTCCTTGAGGCGATATTGTCTCCAGCAGCCGAGGTTAATATGGGCGCTCGAGAGAGATCTGATCTCAGGATGAGGTTGTCTCCGATCTCATCTCTAGACGAGGTTGTCTCGGCCGCTCTAGAGAGATCTTATCTCTAGCCGAGGTTGAAGTTGAAGCTCTCCAGCCGAGGTTGACACGATCGCTTGGAAGAGATCTTATCTCTAGCCGAGGTTGAAGTTGAAGCTCTCCAGCCGAGGTTGACACGATCGCTCGGGAGAGATCTTATCTCTAGCTGAGGTTGTTGCTCGCGTTAGGACGAGGTTCTCCTCCTATTCCTAATGGGCCGTGGGGGCACATAAGGGCCGCTGTCAGGGTCTCTCTCCTCATCTCGTCCTTTATGAACGAGGCTTTTGCTCGGGAGAGATCTTATCTCTAGTCGAGGTTGACTCGGTCGCTCGAAAGAGATCTTATCTCTAGCCGAGGTTGTCCACGATCGCTCGGAAGAGATCTTATCTCTAGCCGAGGTTGTTGCTCGCGTTAGGACGAGGTTCTCCTTTTATTCCTAATGGGCTGTGGGGGCACGTAAGGGCCGTTGTTAGGGCCTCTCCCTCCATCTCGTTCTTTGTGAACGAGGCCTTCGCTTGAAAGAGATCTTATCTTTAGGCGAGGTTGACTCGGTCACTTGAAAGAGATCTTATCTCTAGTTGAGGTTGTCAACGGTCGCTCGGAAGAGATCTTATCTCTAGCCGAGGTTGTTGCTCGCATTAGGACGAGATTCTCCTCCTATTCCTAATGAGTTGTGGGGCATGTAAGGGCCATTGTCAGAGCCTCTCCCCCATCTCGTCCTTTGTGAACGAGGCCTTCGCTCGAGAGAGATCTTATCTCTAGTCGAGGTTAACTCGATCGCTCGAAAGAGATCTTATCTCTGGCCGAGGTTGTTAACGGTCGCTCGGAAGAGATCTTATCTCTAGCCGAGATTGTTGCTCGCATTAGGATGAGGTTCTCCTCCTGTTCCTAACGAACTATGAGGGTACATAAAGGACCGTTATCAGAGCCTCTCCTCCCATCTCATCCTTTGTGAATGAGGTCTTCGCTCGGGAGAGATCTTATCTCTAGCCGAGGTTGTTGCTCGCATTAGGACAAGGTTCTCCTTCTATTCCTAACGGGCTATGGGGGCACATAAGGACCGTTGTCAGGGCCTCTCCCCCCATCTCGTCCTTTGTGAACGAGGCCTTCGCTCGGGAGAGATCTTATCTCTAGCCAAGATTGACTCAATCACTCGAGAGAGATCTTATCTCTAGTCGAGGTTGTTGCTTGCGTTAGGATGAGGATCTCCTCCTATTCCTAACGAGCTATGAGGGCACGTGAGGGCCGTTGTCAGGGTCTCTCCCCCCATCTCGTCCTTTGTGAACGAGGTCTTCGCTCGAAAGAGATCTTATCTCTAGCCGAGGTTGACTCAATCGCTCGGGAGAGATCTTATCTCTAGTCGAGGTTGTTAATGGTTGCTCGGGAGAGAGATCTTATCTCTAGCCAAGGTTGTTAACGGTTGCTCGGGAGAGATCTTATCTCTAGCCGAGGTTGACTCGATCGCTCGAAAGAGATCTTATCTCTGGCCGAGGTTGTTAACGATCGCTCAGGAGATATCTTATCTCTAGCCGAGGTTGACTCGATCGCTCGGGAGAGATCTTATCTCTGGCCGAGGTTGTCCATAGTCGTTCGGAAGAGATCTTATCTCTAGCTGAGGTTGTCAACGGTCGCTTGGGAGAGATCTTATCTCTAGTCGAGGTTGTTGCTGGCATTAGGACGAGGTTCTTCTTCTATTTTTAACGAGCTGTGGGAGCACGTAAGGGCCGTTGTCAGGGCCTCTCCCCCCATCTCATCCTTTGTGAATGAGGCCTTCGCTCGGGAGAGATCCTATCTCTAGCTGAGGTTGTTGCTCGCATTAGAACGAGGTTCTCTTCCTATTCCTAACGCGGCAATTATTGACTGCTTCTTCTCTGTCATTGCATAGTTTTCGCATCCAGAAATAATATTATTGAAAGAAAAAAATTTTATTGAAAGAAAGTTACTGGCAGCGCATCCCCAAATTTTGTATTTTAGGGTCGTGGTAGCGTTGTTCCTCCATGTTTCTTCGACAGTAAGTCTCGGGCCGAACGACCTCCTCTATCTCATGCTAGCCTTCTCAATTTGGAGCAAGCTCTTATCGCTGGGAGATGACGAATCATCGATGTACCAAGCTCCTCCCAGGAATAATGTGGATGACGCCGTGAGGTGGTCGACCTTCTTACCATCTCTGGCTATGGCAGCGCTGAGCTCCTTGCCGTCTCTGGCCATGGCAGCGCCCTTAGTCGATCTTTTTCTGCTTTAGACTGGTGCCGAAGAAATTTACCTAGCCGCCCCTTTCTGACGAGCTCCTCAATTTCATCTCGGAGCTGGATGCATTCCTCGATATCGTGGCCATGGTCACGATGGTAGAGATAGTACTTGCTTCGATCATGCTTGTTTGGGAGAGACTGTAATCCTTTTGGTCTTGGCAGCTGGTTCTTAATTTCGATAAGAATCTGAGTTCGAGGAGCATTGAGAGGGGCGTAGTTACGGAACCTTTCGGGAGGAGGGCTTCTTCGCGCCCCTCTATCGGGGCTTCCTCGGTGGCGAGCTCGAGGAGTTCGGGCCTGCCTGCTTTCAGAAGAAGCCCGTGAGCACGATCGGACTTCACTCGACTCTCCATCGTCTGCCAGCCGCTCTCTTAAGACTTCTTCGTCCTTCAACTTGAAGGCTTCTTCCGCACGGACATATCTCTCGGCCCGAGCTAGTAGATCGATGAAGTCCCTAGGATATTTTTTTTTCAGAAAGAATAGCAAGTCATTTTTCTGAAGGCCGCCCTTGAGTGCGGCCATCGCAACAGACTGGTCCAAGTCTCGGACCTCCAATGCCGCGGTGTTAAATCAGATGATGTAAGCCCAGATGGATTCCTCCTGCTTTTGTTTGATATTCATCAGAAAATCTGAACCTTGGCACGGACATCGGCTGCTGGTGAAATGAGCCACAAACTGACTGCTCATCTGGTCAAAAGAGAAGATCGTACTCAGCTTCAGTGTCGAGTACCAATTTCTAGCTACTTCCTTTAAGGTAGATGGGAAAGCTCGACACAGTATGATGTCTGAAGCATCGTGGAGTAGCATCATGACATGGAAGGCCTTCAGATGATCAATCGGATCAGAAGTTCCATCGTAGCTTTCAAGTTGAGGGAGCTCGAAGTTCGGTGGAATGGATTCTTGCATAATTCGGAGGAAGAAAGGAGGTTCGACGTGGACGTCGGCATGATGAGCCGAGGCAACATGGTCGAGCTCTTCAATTCATCGGTCCATCTTCCACAGTCTGTGATCGAGGGCATCGTTTTGATTGTAGATCTTGAGGGGCTTCCGACTACAAATGGAGAAGGTCTCCCCTAAAAGAGAACTATGATCCGAACACGAACTCTCGGCTCTCTGTTTTTTCTTTTCAGGGGCGATTGGTACGTTGGCCCTGGTACTCTTTCTTAGGGCTGGTTCTTGATATTTCGATGGTGGGTTTTCTGGTGGAGTCACCATCGAAGGCTGCTGTATGGTCTGCAATGCCTCCATGAGGCCATGGATCTGTCGGACAAGCAGGTCGAACTGCTTCACATCCACCGTGGGTACAGATGAAACCTGAGCTATCGGAGCTGAAGTAGGAACAGACGGATCTGGACGGGATCGGACCGCGGCGACCATCGAGCACCGAGTCGAAGTTCTCCTGGGAGGTATTTTTTCTTCGGAAAAGAACTTTAGTGAGGAAGAAGAGAGATCTCCGGAGAGGAAAGAGAGAAATCATCGTCGAGCACTCCTTTAAGAATAAGAGAACCTCGGAGGTTCAGGCCCCTCCTTCTAGCGCCAATCTATTGACGCAGAATCTGGTCGTCGTCAAAATCCGTTGGAGTGGAGGCCGATGAGATCGCCATCGGAGACCTATAAAATAAAGTTCTGTCCGGATCCAGTGGGGGGTGGCTCCGGTAGGACCCTTCGACGATCAAGTCAGCTCTGGCCAACAAGAATGGAGTGCCCAAAAATGAGTTTTGAAGCTTGGAGAAGAAGAGGAGAGCTTAGAGATTGGAGAGATTAGCATATCTGGAGGGTCCTTTATAGGCGGAGCTTAATTGATGGTAACGGCCATACCGTTTGGTAGCGAGTTGTTGGAGCCGCATGGAGTTCGGTACGGAGAGGAAGGCATTGTCAGATGGATAGTGATAGCCATATTGGTAGGTCATGGGCCGCATGGAGCTGGTTACGAAGAGAGTGATGTCGTCAGTTGTGGCGGCCATGTCGTTCGATCTCGTCGCCTGTCGCAGATTGATGGCGACAGTTCGTCCAGAGGAGCTTGGACTTATAAAGAAGTTCGATCGAAGAGAAAGCTCGGAAGAAGTTCAGCTTCCATAGGCGCCTGGCTGGAACAATGTGGAGAGAGTTCGGCTCTCGCAGGAGTCTGACTGAAGCTCGACGGTTGAGGAGTTTGGCTAAAGTCCGACCGCTGAAAGTCCAAAAAAGCTCGACCGCTAAGCAGTTCGGTCGGCCGACTGTAACAGTTCGGCCAAGACCCATCCGCTGAAGCTCTTCCATGGCTACTGGCCGCATCAGACTGGGCACCGAACTTGACTTCGGCAGGAGCGGGGTTTATCCCCAACAGGAGTATCTTGATCAAATCTCATGTCTTTGAGTAAAGCTTTCAATCATATCAACTCACAAGTAGTGGATGCCATTGCTCTATATTTAGCTTCTACACTCAAATGTGATACAATATTTTATTTTTTGCTTTTCATGTCATAAGATTACTACCAATAGTAGTACAATATCCAGTAGTAGAACGTCTATCAATAGAACATCCGATCCAATCAGCATCTGAGTGCCCAACAATCTCCAAATTGCCATTCTTTCGTATTAAAATGCCCTTTCTTGGATCGCACTTTAAATAGCGCAATATTTTATTCACAAAGTTTATGTGAGTGGTTTTTAGGGAATGCATGAACTGACTAACCACTCCTTTGACATAAGAGATGTTTGGCCTTGTAATTGAAAGATATATCAGGTGCCCAACTAATCTTTGATATAATCTGATATCTTTTATTAGACTGCCTTCTTCTAAATCTAGTCGAGCATCAACTGAAGTTTCTACAGGCTTTGAGGCAAGTTTTCCAATATCCTTTAGCAAGTCTAAAGCATATTTTCTTTGAGAGATAAAGATCTCTTTCTTTGACCTTGCTACTTCAATACCTAGAAAGTATCTTAGCTCCTCAAGATCTCTGATATCAAACATAGTTTTCAACCATTGCTTCATATTATCTATAGTACTTTGATTATCATCTGTAAGAATAATGTCATCTACATAAACAAGCATAATGATAGTATTTGTTACCTCTCTTTTAACAAATATTAAATGATCAGCAGAATTTCTTATAAAACCAATGCTCGACACGATAGATGTTAACTTGTCAAATCATGCTTTTGAAGATTATTTTAATCCATAGATTGATTTTCAAAGCCGACGAGCCATGCCATTCTCCTCCTCACTTGGATGTCCAAGAGGTATTGACATATAAACTCTCTTATAGTTTTCCATATAAGAAGATATTTTTCACATCGAGTTGATAGAGAGGCCAACTCATATTAGCAGCAATGAATAGCAGAACTCTAACTATGCTCATCTTAGCTACATGGGCAAAGGTCTCCTTGTAGTTAATTCTATATGTCTAAGTAAAATCCTTGGCCACTAAGTGGATTTTGTAGCATTCTATGCACCCATCTAGATGATATTCAATTTTATAAATCCACCAGTAACCAACAGATTTTTTGCCATTAGGAAGTAACACCAAATCCCATGTATGATTCTTCTCAAGAGCCTCCAACTCCTCTTTCATGATCTTGCTCCACTCAAGCCTAGCTACTGCCTCTGCATAACTAGAAGGTTCACTATTTATATCAACTGATGCGAGAAAAGATTTGAATCTATAGAATAAGTATGATAAATGGGATAAAAAACTTTAGGTGCATTATGCTTTCTTTTTCATAAAGCAATGGACCATGAATTTGGATCAATTAAAGAAAAAATTTTGGCATTTGAGCTATCTGAATGGAGTTCACTATCAAAGCCAGACTTTGAAGATCTTGTTTGGTGAGGTCGCGAGATCAATCGGCTTTGATTTTGCTGATCAATTTGTATAGCTTTTTGATCGAAATGAGAGAAAGATAACATAGGAGAATTTTGGTCTTCAAAACGTGAAACCTTAGATTGGACAATGGATAATTGAGGGTTAGAATAAAGTAGACATTCTTCTATGTGCTTAAAAGACTCTTTCTGATGAACAATAAGATCTAGAGTGCAATCATCTTTATTAGTATAATATGGAATGGATATAGAGAATTGTACATCACGAGATACATAAGTCTTTTTTCTTTTGGATCATAACATTTGTATCCTTTTTGGATGCTAGAATATCCAAGAAAAATGCACCTAACAAACTTATGACCGAGCTTATCTCTGTGTTTTTCAGAAATATGAACATAACAAGAACATCCAAAAACTCTAAGATGTGAAACTAAAGATTTCTTATCGGTTAGACACTCGATCAGAGAAATATCTTTTAGTACAAATGTTGATAATCTATTTATAATACAACATGCTGTTAGGATGGCATCGGACCAAAAAATTTTGGGCACATTCATTTGAAAAAGTAATGATCTTGCTACCTCTAAGATATGCTAATTTTTGTTGAAAATGTGTCCCAAAGCCAATCATCAGTCTATTGATGGTTGGACCATATATTTATAATTATATATAAATTATAAATTAATAAAAATTATTTTAGTATTTTTTATCATAAATTTTGTTGTTTTCTAATGAACTTCTATGTTGTGATGAAGTCATTAGGACTATCTAGATTCGGCAAAAGAGGATTTATCATTTAGTTCTTAAATAGTTCACGATCAAATGATATGTTGTTACTTAAGATGATAACGTTTATCAAGTATAGATCGTTGTGTGCCATATAAGTTGGTTTGTCTTTATAACCAAGGAGTATTGAGACACTGATATGGCATGCAAGTGAGATGTATGGGTACATCTGCACTGAACATGACCAACTTCGGAGCTTTTCTTTTATCAAGATTAGCTTTGATGGAATATGGATATAAATATCCCTCAGACCTGAGATCACCATGGTGACTTTCAAGCAACTCACTATATTTTGGTGTCGGACTATCTGAATTTCTAATTTAGTGATGAAAGATTTTTGGACACAGTCAAGTACTTATGGAGTCGGTGCATGTATCAAGATGGGATTGATCACTCTTGATTTTAGAAGCTGTGTTGAATTATATTTTAATTTAGCAAAATCTTAGTCAGGATAGTCTTAGTGAGGAGTCATGGGACTAATTACTTTGAGACATGACATGGATGCATTTTCTAGGGTTGACAGTCCAAACTTGAGTCATCTATTATATAGAGATCATAGGAATGAATTATACGGTAATCATATTCGCATAGGTTCTGAATATTGCGATTGCAATTATTCGATCTATCCGGACGTCGGATATCATTATTAGATGGTCACTTTGATTAGTATAGAAATTAATTTCTGTGCTGCCAGCTTAGGTTCGGACCTACAGGATCACACATATTAGGAGTTTCTATCTGATCTGATGGCTGATCAAGAGTTTCATTGGTCTAAGACTCTATGATCAAGAGTTTCACTGGACTGAAACTCTATGATCAAGAGTCCTACTGTACTAAAACTCTGAGTCCTACTTGTCTAGGACTCTCTGATCAAGAGTTTCATTGGTCTGAAACTCTATGATCAAAGAGTGTCACTGGACTGAAACTCTATGATCAAGAGTCCTACTAGACTGGAACTCTGAGTCTTACTTGTCTGAAACTCTCTGATCATGAGTCCTGATAATCTAGGATACTATGATCAAGAGTCCCACTGGACTAAGACTCTATGACCAAGAGTCCTACTGGACTGAGACTCTCTAATCAAGAGTTCTACTAGTTTGAGACTCTATGATCGTGAGTTTGATTTGTTTGGGATACTGGGTTCAAGAGTTTTACCGATTTAGGACTCTTTAAGAGTTTCATATTGATAGGATTCTGTTGCCCAGTAACCCATTCGATTTGGACTTAGATATTTTTTGAAAGATTAATTAGCAATTTGATTATTGATTAGCTCAATTTGATTACGTGATGAGAATTCAATCAAATTTAATTGAATTTGATTCGATTATATTTGACTCGATCAGATCATGAGATGATCTAATCGCTATGAAAGTTTTGATCCTGATTTGATCAGGACGTGATCTAATTAATTTCTAATTTGATTAGAATTTTATTGAATTAGAATAAGTCTAATTTGATTAGATTTAACCTAATTTAATTGGATCTAGATTAATTGATTTGGTTGAAACCAATTAAGACCAAGTCAAATGAAGTTTGAATTCAAATTTTCCCATGCGCCCATCATTTTTGACTTTTCCACTCTGCTTCCCATGCACTTCCTTTTGTTTGTCGAATATTTTTTTGAGAAATAAAAATATGCATACAGAAGGAGAGTTCTTCTACGTGTTAAACAGAAGGAAGGGGGCATTGGATAAAGATAAGAGGCTCATTTGATTTTTGAAATCAAGTGAGTGGTTAAAATCTCTCAACCACTCGATCCTTATAGTTTTCCATATGATTTTCCCATGGTATTCATGTCAATAAATTATGAGAATTTTTGTGCATGTAGGAGAAGGGGTTAGCATTATGTGGTAAAAATTTAGAATATTTAGGCATTAGTTTTGGGTAAAATAATCTTGGAGTGAAGGTGAACAGGATCCTATAGCACTTTTCTTTTTCTTTATGCCTCTCTTCTCTTATAATTATCACCTCTAAGGATATTCTATTTTTAGATATGATCTAAATAGAGATTATAGATTTAAAAGTTATCTTTTCATAAAAATTTATTTCATAGAAAAACTCCACACAGAGAGGGTGTGATAAGATTTTTAGTGTGTCAGGATTTTTGGATCGAGTGAAATTCTAGATTTGAGAATCTGGGTTCGAGCAGAGAGATCGAGTACTGTGAACATCGGATCACTACCAAATTTGAAACACATCTTCATCATCCTCCAATATTTATGTTCTAATTTTTTAAAATATTTAAAAAATAGAAAAGTATATGATCGATTGGATCGATCGTGATCAGCCATCGAAGGTTTCAGTGAAGAGCTAGCACTTCAGTGGGGCTAATCGAGACCAGGAGCTCCGTATGGACCAACCATAGAGGCCGAATATATGTGTGGCTGTGACATGATATCAGAATATTATCCAATAAACTTAGATTATGGTAATCGACTACTCACGAAAAGATATTATATTCTGAACACATAGATGTAGTAAATAGTTTATTACATAATTTTATTTTTAGATCTATTAATGTATGCATGCATATTATGTTTAGATCCTAATGTGTAGGATTAAATAATCTAATATGATCAATAGATAATTAATTAGATTAATTATTTTTTGCTGCATCATTATTATTTTTGAAATATTTTTTGAAAGTAGCATGGCAAATCTTACATTATTTTCTTCAATTAATATCAGAGCAAGGCTCTTTAAATATAATATACTTGCATATTTAGATTAATAATTTAGATTTAATCTAAATATTAATCTAATAATTAAAATAATTAGATCTAAAAAATTAAAATCTAGATTGTATGGATTGTACGTTGTCCTACTGTAGGATTTACCTCCTACAATGAAAAGACTATCCTGGTACGTTATCGATCTATATTATTAATAATGAAATTACTAGATTTAATCTAATATTTTTATAATTTAATTATATTAGGCTTTAATCTAATTTACGATCATGAATGCATAAGTAGATAAAGTTTGATTCATGATTTCGTGATTATGTAGTGTACATAGTTTCAGATTAAATTCTATAACTAGTGTTATTTATGAATTAAGATGATTTAATTTTAAAATGAGTCGACTCAATTGGTGAATAATGCTAAGTTGTAAAGAACCTTTCAAAATTAAAAATATTTTTAAAATACCGAACCCTAATCCTCAGCCCATAAACTTAATTAAAAATTAAGTATAATGATTTAGTGTCTAGAATTATGAATTAAGACTCTAAGTCATTAATCATAAACTTATGGGTTATTGGGTTAGCTAAATTAGGTCTATAAATTGGGTTAGACCTAAGGTTAGTTAAAAGATGTACTAATTTAGAGTAATTGATCAAATCTAATTAAATATTAATTTAGATTAGATCAAGAACTTTATAGATTCAATTACAATAGTTGTAGTTGGTCAAGTTCATGCCTTTAAGAAGGACCAAATGGACTTGATTCAAGGCTACGTGGTCGAATCCGAAATTACTAGATCGGTCAAATTAAAACTAATAAATCGGATGGTGTCTAAGGTAAGTTTGGTAGTTTGACCAATAATTTTTAATTAGGAGCTACTCGTACTGATTCGATCTTTGACGAATTAATGGCATATCCCTTTTACTGATCTCACTTACCTGACCATCCTGGTGAGTTAGATTTTGATTAGATTACTTGATAATTCGGGCTCACCCATGTCTATTAGGTAAATCAGTCTGATTGATTTTGGTGCTCCTAATGCCAGCTTAGATTAGATTCTTTTCTGACTTGGTGAAGTCAGTAGAAGGATCAAAATTGGCTCGTTGAATTTTTTTAAATTGATTAACTAAATTTTCTAAAATTATTAGATCCTTAAAAATAAAATAGTTATATAGATAACTAAATCATAGCCTCCCATTAAGTTGAGTGATAATGGGTTCATTAGTATAATGATCATTGGAGGTCCAAAGGCCTGATGATTATTGACTAATGAAATTATCATTCATAAAATGATAATTTGATTAAGTCTTTCTGATGGTGGTTAGGTTGGCCGACCAAAGTCAGGTCTGATTATTTATTGGTTAGATAAGACCAAATATGGTCATGTTAATGGTTGGATCTAATCAAACCTTTTTTCAGTAGAGGCCAAAGCCTACTGATTAGGTCTATGAGAAAAAATCAATGTTACTAAAAGTTGTTTAGAGAAATAATTGATTTTGAATCTATCCATAGGTGCACATGGGTTGACCAACCAAAGTTGGGCTAATGTGTAGTCTATATGGATTTTAGTACCCACTAAGAAATTTGAATAATTCTTTGAATTGGAGGTAGAGGATATCAATTCGTATAAAATAGTTGGAGGATCTTTAAACTGAAGTCTAAGTCTTTAGGATTAATAATTCATATACTAATTAGGTTTGATTTTTTTTTTTATGCAAACATGACCACTAACTTATCGCTCTGATCATTATTAGACTATGATAAATTAATGAGATCCAACTATGATAGCTGATATTGTAAGTTGAAAATCGTCCTAGAGCATGAGCGGATTCTTTATGTGGTAACTGATTGAGCATCTGAGGAGCCAGCCTCGAATGTTAGGAAAGCGATCCGAGATACTTATCTAAAGTGGCTTAATGATCGCACCACCATTCGATGTATAATGCTGACAGCAATGAATGATGAGTTCAGCCATAGGTTTGAAAATGCCTAGCTACAGGAGATGCTTCAAATATTGAACGACTCTTTTGGCACACCAGACGATGTTGAAAGGCACAAAATAAGTTATACCATTTTCAATGCTCGGATGAGGGATGGGGCCTCAGTCACCGATCATGTATTGTACATGATGGGGATGATTGAGTGCCTTAGCAAGTTGGGCTTTTTCCTATACGAGCAGCTTGGTAAGGATGCGATCCTTAATTCTTTGCCCAAGTCCTTCCTCCTCTTCCTAACTTATTTTAGAATGACAAAGTCTGTAGTGAACTACCATGGCTTGTTGGGGTTGCTGTAGAACTTTGAGAAGGATCACCAACTCCATAAGAAGATGGTGAATGTAGTGGGAGGATCTTCTTCTGATCGTCGATCCTTTAAGAAAGAAAAGAAGAACAAGAAGAAGAAAAATAAGAAGGTATGGCCGCATGCTGGGACGACTGCACAGGATCAGATCAAGAAGCGCAAGTTCGATCAGAGTCAGGTAGAGTGCTTCTTCTATAAGAAGTAGGAGCACTGGAAGAGAAATTGTCCACTGTACATTGCCTTCCTAGATCCAAACAGACCGAGAAAGAAGCAAATGGTTGCTGGACAAGATAATTATATGATAACATCTTATAATTTTTTCTTATTTAATTCTACTGCCTGGGTATTAGATACTGGAAGCCCTTATCATATTTGTAATTCTATGTAGGGCTTGCAGGTCAGTAGGAGATTTGATCAAGGTGAAAGATTTCTGAACATTGGAGATGGAAGACAAGTTTCAATTCTAACTTTAGAAATCATGAATCTTGTAATCAATTCAAATAAAGTTATTCTTAATGAATGTCATTATTGTCCAACTTTCTTATTAAATGTCATTTCTATAGGCCTTTTGGCCATGAATGATTTTGAAATATCAATAAAAAAAAATTTATAATATCATTTTGAATGGTGTTATAATTTTGATTGGATAATTGAATAACATAATTTATTTACTTTCTATGTCTGTTAACGTGGTTCAATCCTTCAGTAAATGCCCTAGAATTAGTGATGTATCCGATGCCTATCTTTGGCACTGTAAGCTAGGTTATATTAATAAGAATAGAATTAATAGATTAGCTCAAGAAAAAATTTTTGAGGTTAGTGATTATGAATCACTTTCGACCTATGAGTTCTGTCTTCTTGGTAAGATGACCAAGTCACATTCTATTGAAAAAAATGAATGAGCCACTAAACTCTTAAGTTTAGTACATTCGGATGTATGTGGACTCATGACCTCAAGTATTAGAGATGGATATTTCTACTTCATAATTTTCACAGACGATCTATCGAGATATGGGTATGTCTATTTAATGAAGCATAAGTCAGAGTCGTTTGAAATGTTCAAACTATTTCAAAATAAGGTAGAAAAGCAAATTGAGAAGAGTATTAAAACTCTTCGATCTGACCGAGGGGATGAGTATCTTTTCAATGAGTTTCTGACATATCTTGGAGAGAACAAAATTCTCTTTCAATGGATCTCTTCTGAAATACCATAACATAATGATGTGTCTGAAAGAAGAAATTAGACCCTACTGGACATGATTCGATCCATGATGGGGTTTGCTGGTTTGCCGATCTTCCTATAGGGATATGCACTTGAGTCAGCTTGTTACATTTTAAATAGGATTTTGAGTAAATTTGTTAATAAAACACCATATGAAATATGGACAGAGCGTAAGCCAATGCTTTCACATATTAAAATTTGGGGGTGTCCGGCCTATGTCAAATGTTTGATGACAAACAAGCTTGGACCTAGGTCTGATAAGTGTAGTTTTATAGGTTATCTAAAAAAAATCAAAGGATACTACTTCTATCTTGCTAATGAGCAAAAAATATTTGTCAACCTTAAGACGGTCTTTTTAGAAAAGAAGTTTCTTGGTGAAGGAACTAATACCTCCAAGATCGAACTTGATAAAGTACGATAGATGGAAGAACGGATATAAGTTATTGAACCCGAGCTGGATCTGATTAGATCAGACCAAGAATTCATCGTAGAAGCATCCTTAAGGAGATCTAGTAGAGTACCACGTCAATCGGATATATACTATGATTTTCTGATCCAGGATGGAGATCCTATCAAACTCGATAAGAACGATCAAGACCCAATCACCTATATGGATGCAATGCAAAGATTCGACTCTGAGAAATGGTTTGAGACCATGAAATTCGAGATGGAATCCATGAAGGTCAACGATGTATGGATATTGGTTGATCCACCCGAAGGGGTAAAATCCATAGAATGTAAGTGGGTCTTCAAAAGAAAAAGAGGCACAGACGAAAAGGTGGAGATTTATAAAGCCTGTCTGATTGCCAAAAAATATCATCAACGTTATGATATTGACTATGACAAGACGTTCTCTTCTATGGCAATGCTCAAATCCATTTGGATAATGCTTGCCATAACTGTCCATCTGGACTATGAAATCTGGTAGATGGATGTGAAAATAGTTTTCTTAAATGAAGAGCTGGATGAAGAGGTGTATATGATGCAACCTGCAGATTTTACGTTCATAGATGAGTCTAAGGTGTGTAAGCTTCAAAGATCCATTTATGGACTAAAGCAGGCATCTCGGAGCTAGAATATACGATTTGATAGAATAATCAAAATGTATGGCTTCATTAAGAATGAAGAGAAGCTCTGTATATACAAATAGGCTAATGGTCCAGCAATAGTATTTCTAGTATTGTATGTGGATGACATTCTTTTAATCGAGAATGATATTCCTGCATTACAAGAAATAAAGATCTGGCTGTCATCACAGTTCTTCATGAAAGATCTGAGAGAAGCTTCCTATATCCTAGGGATGAAGATCTATAGAAATAGATCTAAAAGGTTGCTTGGATTGTCTCAGTTTACGTACATTGACACTGTACTAAAATGGTTTAGCATGAAAAATTTTAAGAAAGACTATCTACCGATAGGCCATGAAATTTTTTTTTCCAAAAGAGATTGTCCAACAATACCTCTAGACAGAGAGTGTATGAATAGAATACCATATACTTCAGCAGTAAGTTCTATAATGTACGCCATGACATGTATGTGATCAGATGTGGCATACTCACTAGGTGTAGTGAGTAGATACCAATCTAATCCAGGGAAGAATCACTAAAAGATTGTTAAAATCATCATAAAGTATTTAAGAAATACTAAGGACCAGTAGCTTGTATATGGTGAATCGGACTTAAAACTTGTGGGGGTTCATGGACTCTAATTTTCAGTCCGATCATGATGATAGAAAGAGTATGTCGGGATACATATTTATCCTTAATGATGGGACTGTCTGCCGGAAGAGTTTCAAGCAGCACACTGTGATTGATTCAGTTTGTGAGGTGGAGTATGTCGCTGCATCAGATGCTGCCAAAGAAGCGGTATGGCTAAGAAAATTCATCACCAAGCTCGAAATAGTATCCTTCCTTGATGGTCCAGTTCTGCTCTATTGCAATTTCTCTGGAGCCATTGCTCAGGTGAAGGAACCAAAGGCACACCAACGGACGAAGCATATTCTGTGCCGCTACCATCTTGTCCAAGAGATTGTGGATTGAGGTAATGTCGATCTTCAGAAGATCGATGGAAAGAAGAACCTGACTGACCTATTTACTAAAGCTATTATGGTGAAGGAGTTCGACGACTTTAAGTCGAAGATAGGTATTAGATACTACACCGATTGGCTTTAATCCAAGTAGAAGATTATTGGGAATGTGTTCCAAAGCCAATCATCAATCTATTGATGGTTGGACCATATATTTATAATGTATATAAATTATAAATTAATAAAAATTATTTTAGCATTTTTCATCATAAATTTTGTTGTTTTCTAATGAACTTCTGTATTGTAATGAAGTTCTTAGGACTATTTAGATTCGGTAAAAGAGGATTTATCATTTAGTCCTTAAATAGTTTACGACCAAATGATACGTTGTTACTTAGGACGACAACGTTTATCAAGTATAGATCATTGTGTGCCATATAGGTTGGTTGTCCTCATAACCAAGGAGTATTGAGACACTGATATGGCATGCAAGTGAGATGTATGGGTACATCTGCACTGAACATGATCAAATTCAGAGCTTTTCTCCTGTCAAGATTAACTTCGATGGAATATGGGTATAAATATCCCTTCGATCTGAGATCACCATGATGACTTTCAAGCAACTCACTATATTTTGGTGCCGGACTATCTGAATTTCTAATTCAGTGATGAAAGATTTTTGGGCACAGTCAAGTACTTATGGAGTTGGTGCATGTATCAAGATAGAATTGACCATTCCTAATTTCAAGAGCTGTATTCAATTATGTTTCAATTTAGTAAAACCTTGGCTAGGATAGTTTTAGTGAGGAGTCACGGGACTAATTGCTTTGAGATACGACATGAATGTATTTTTTAGGATTGACAGTCTAATCCTGAGTTATCTATTATACAGGGATCATAGGGATAAATTATACGGTAACCATATTCGCATAGGTTCTGAATATTGTGATTGCGATTATTTGATCTATCTGGACGTCGGGTACCATTGCTAGATGGTCACTTCAATTAGTATAAAAATTGATTTTTATTTTATCGGCTTAGTTTGGACCTGCGGAATCACACACATTAGGAATTTCTATCTGATCTGATGGCTGATCAAGAGTCTCATTGGTTTGGGACTCTATGGTCAAGAGTCCTACTAGATTGAGACTCTATGATCAAGAGTCCTACTAGACTGGGACTCTAAGTCCGACTTATCTAGGACTCTCTGATCAAGAGTCTCATTGATCTAGATCATAGAGTTTCACTGGACTGAGACTCTATAACCAAGAGTCCTATTGGATTGAAACTCTAAATTCTACTTATCTGAAACTTTTTGATCATGAGTTTTGATAATCTAGGATACTGTGGTCAAGAATCTCACTAGACTGAAACTCTATGACCAAGAGTCCTACTGCACTAAGACTTTGAGTTCTACTCATCTAAGACTCTCTAATCAAGAGTTCTATTAGTCTGAAACTCTATGATCATGAGTTCGATTCATTTGGGATACTAGATTCAGGAGTTTCACTGATTTAGGACTCTTCAAGAATTTCATGTTGATAGGACTCTATTGCTCAGTAACCCATTCGATTTGGACTCAGATTTTTTTGGAGGATTAATTAGTAATTTGATTACTGATTAGCTTAATTTGATTGAACGATGAGGATTTGATCAAGTTCAATTAAATTTAATCCGATCAGATCATGAGATGACCTAATCGCTATGGGAGTTTTGACCCTGATTTGATCAGAACGTAGATCTAATTAATTTCTAATTTGATTAAAATTTTATTAAATTAGACTAAGCCTAATTTGGTTAGGTTTAATCTAGTTTAATTGGATCTAAATTAATTAATTTGGTTGAAACCAATTAGGACCAAGTCAAATGAAGTTTGAATTTAAATTCTCCCATGCGCCCATCATTTTTGACTTTTCCACGCCCTCCCTTTTGTTTATCAAATATTTTTTTAAAAAATAAAGATATGCACATAGAAGAAGAGTCCTTCTGCATGTTAAACACAAGGGAGGAGGCGTTGGATAAGGATAAGAGGCTCATTTGATTTTTGAAATTAAGTGAGTGGTTAAAACCTCTCAACCACTCGATTCTTATCATTTTTTATGCAATTTTTCTATGGTATTCACATTAATAAATTATAAGAATTTTTTTGTATATAGGAAAAGTGGTTAGCATTATTTGATAAAAATTTTAGAATGTTTGGGCATCAATTTTGGACGAAAAAAATCTTAGAGTAAAGATGAATAGGATCCTACAACACTTTTCTTTTCCTTTATGCCTCTCTTCTCTTATGATTTTTACCTCTAAGGATATCTTATTTTTAGATATGATCTAAATAGGGATTATAGATCTAAAAATTATCTTTTCATAAAAACTTATTTCATAGAAAAAATCTATACAAAGAGGGTGTGATAGGATTTTTAGTGCGTCAAGGTTTTTGGGCCGAGTGAAATCCTAGATTTGGGAATCTGGGTTTGGATGAAGAGATCGAATGCTGTGAGCATTGGATCACCACCAAATCTGAAATATATCTTCATAATCCTCCAATATTTATGTTCTATTTTTTAAAAATATTTAAAAAATAAGAAAGTATACGATCAATCGGATCGATCGTAATCAGCTGTCGAAGGCTTCGACGAGAAGCTAGCACTCTAGTGGGACTGATCGAGATCAGAAGCTTCATGTGGATCAATCATAGAGGCCAGACATATGTGCAGCTGTGACATAATAACAGAGCATTATCCAGTGGACTTAGATTATGGTGATCGACTATCCGCAAAAAAGTATTATTTTTTGAACACATAGATGTAGTAAATAGTTTATTACATAGTTTTATTTTTAGATCTATTGATGTATGCATGCATATTATATTTAGATCCTAATATGTAGGATTAAATAATCTGATATGATCAATAGATAATTAATTAGATTAATTATTTTTGCTGTATCATTGCTATTTTTAAAATATTTTTTGAAAGTATGGTAAATCCTGCACTGTTTTCTTCAATTTTTGCATTCAACAACTCCATTTTGCTACGAACAATCAGGACATGTGGTCTGATGAAGGATGTCATTTTCACCTAAATAATTAGCAAAATTCTAGTTGACATATTCAATCCCACTATCGGTCCTAAAAATTTTAACTTTTGCATCAAATTGTGTGATAGACCAACTTATGAAAAGTTTTGAAAGCATCAAAAACATCACTTTTTTATTTTAATAAGTATATCCAAAGTACACGAGAAAAGTCATCAATAAAACTAGCAAAGTACTTAAAACTAAAGTAAGATTCTACAAGTGTATAACCCCAAACATCAGAGTGTATTAATTGAAAAGAAGAATTACATGAACTCTAATGATTACGATAAGGAAGACGATGTTGTTTGGTGTAGAAATAAGTCTTAGAATTATTAAATGAATATTTTAAAGAAGAAAAGAATACGAAGAATATGATCAGATGGATGGCCTAAATGAGAATGCCATATCTCCTCATGATTATTATTTTTGCAACTGACCAGAGCACGAACATTCTGATCTAACAAGTAAAGTCCCTCTTTCTCATGCCCTTTACCAATCATCTTCCTCGTTATCAAGTCCTGAAAGATATAATGACATGGATAAAAAGTTATAGAACAATTATGTGTTTAGGTCAGTTTACTCATAGATAATAAATTTGAGAAAAAAGATGATACAAATAAAATAGATGATAGATCAATGGAAGAAGAAATGTCAACATGACCAATTCTATGGATTGGGATTTGTGATCCATCAGCAAAAGTAATAAGATGCTTACCAACTATAGGTTGCATTGAAGATAGACTAGTAGAGGACCCTGTCATGTGATCTGTTGCACTGGAATCAATGATCCATGTTAATGGAGATGAATCTACTAGATGTGCAGAGGTAGATTTACCTGATTTTGAGAGAATGGAAGAGGATTTCATTTTATTGTATGCATCAAGAAGTTTAGAGAGTTTTTTTGGTGAGAGCTGAGAACTTGCTTCTTTTGAAGCATTAGCAATATTAGCTTCGGATTGCTTTATAGGACGGCCATGAAGATCCTAGTATTTTTCTTTGATATGATCCAACTTATTGCAATGGGAGCACCAAGGTTGATCTCCAAATCCATGGCCTCTACCACAGCCATGGCCATGTCCATGATCTCCACACCCTCAAAAATTTGTGGAGTTGGAAATGAAGGCCGAGGGCTCATAAGTAAATGATTCACTTGGATTCATAACAGCTCTTCTCTTTTCTTCTCTTTGTAGAAGAGTGCATATATTATTGAGTGAAGGCAGCTCAGGTTGCATCAGAGTTTGACTTCGAATTATCTCATAGTTAGAATCAAATCCTGCAAGCATTTCAAAAATTTGATCTTGCTCGATACTTTTTGAATAACTTTAGGATCTGTGGAGATTGGAACATAATAACTTAGTTCCTGCTACATTCCATAAAGAGTCCCAAGATATTCGTTGAAGATCTTGTTATCCTTACGAAAATGAACAATTTCTTATTTTAACTGCTAAACACGAGCAACATCATTTTTTCTGAATAAATTTTTGTTAATGTATCCCAAACTTCTTTTGCAGTAGTTAAGAATAAGAGGCCATTTCTAATATCAAACTCCATGGAGTTGAACAACCAAGACATAACTAAATTATTATTGGACTTCCATTCATTATACTTGATATCATCACTAGAGGATTGAAGGATTTTACCATTTACATACCCTAATTTTGATTTTCCATTTAAGAAAAGGACAGCTGATTGTGACCATGATAGGAAGTTGTTGCTTCTATTCAACTTGAATGTTGTTATCTACAAGCATGGATTCTTTGGCATGTCTTAAACTTCTTGTGTAACTATGGCACCAACGGCATCGCCCTTTGAGGTCACCATTTGACTAGATTTGAGATCTTGAATGCTTGAAGATCATCCTGCAAATGTGCAGACCCTACATTGGACAACTTAAATCTTCTCATGAAAAAGAGAGATGTAGTGGCAAAGCATCAATGGATCAAAAATGCTCTGATACCATGAAAAGATTAAGAAGGATAAAGAAGAATCGAGAATTTATGAAAAAATTATTGAAAATTCGGATGTATTTTTGGGGCTGCATTCTTTTTCTTAATTTAAGATTTACATGTGTTTACATGTATGAAAAACAAACAATCAACCATGTACATATGGTAGGTACTCAATTTTTCTAACTATATTTAGAAGATTCTTCACAATCAATCAACTATATTTAGAGGATTCTTCACAATCAATCAAATGACAATTGTGCCTTCAATAAGCCTTCAATTATAATGAATTGCCAATGTTGTCTTCCTAATATAGCTTTGAGAAGTTACTAAATATTCAACAAAAATGAGTTAACTAGAAAAAAAGAAATGTAATAGCTTATATAAATAATTGAAATTACTAATGAAATTAAAAGATCATAGCTATTTGTAGTACCTTCTAGGTTGTTTATAGGGACTGTATAACCATCCCATGATATCTAGAATTCACAATTCAAGGCCTATATAAATAATTAACAAGCCACTTGGTTAAGAATAGCATGGCTCGTGGTAATGATCCATTTGGGAAGCACATGGTGATTTAGTTTAAGTTGAGACACGAAGATTTGATATCTCAAATGATGGGGCTTTTGTTATGATTCAAGAATATGCAAATTTAGTTTAGTTTTCTTTCTAATATTGTGATTAAGAGATGTATATAATAAAAGCAAAAAAGAATATGATAAAAGAAGTGGTGCTCTTTATAATAATCCAGAATCTTATTCAAAAAAGCTAGTTGATACCGGACAAATCAAAGAACTAGTGCATCTTAAGATCGTAGCCGCAACAACTAAGCTGATCCGGCATATCACAATGTCTGGTTGATTAATAATATGTTAAACATTAATCTAGAAAAATCTAGAGTCAAGGTGGTGGAAGAAAAATCTAGATAGAGTAATAAATGAACTTGTGGTAGAAGAAAAATTAGATTACTCTAGAAGAAAGAAGAAGATAAATATCAAAAGTAATAAATGAAGTCATCAATGTACAAAAAAAAATAATTAGAATTCTCTAGATCTCAAAGTAAGTGGTAGAAATTGTCTATAAATATGTATTGTCATTATGTAAGTAAGAAAAAGAATATCAAATTTCAGCCAATTGATCTTATACTCTCCCCCTCTCTTATCACATATTTTGGTCCAAAGTTCAATTGCTTCAAATTCCTAACAGTGGTATCAAAGCCAAAAGATCCAACATAACTAATATGGCTTCCATATCAACAGATACTCCAACTACTTTTGCCTATGCCCAAACTTCACTGCCAATATTTCAAGAAGATGATTATGATTTTTAGAGCATCCAAATGAGAACATTATTCATCTCACAAGATTTGTGGGATATGATCAAAGTGGGCTATGAGCAGCTAGCAAATGAAGACGAATATGAATCATGGACAATAGCAAGACAAAAGGAATACAAGAAAAACAAACAAAGGGATGCAAAGGCTTTGCTCTTCATTCAACAAGGAGCTGATAAGATATACTTCCCAAAAATTATGAATGCAACAACATCAAAGGAGGCATGGGATATATTGAAGAATGAATTCAAGGGCTCTGACAAGATGATTTCTATCAAACTTCAATCCTTATGGAGAGATTTTGATACTTTATTAATGAAGAAAGGCGAATCAATTAAATCATTTGATAAACATGTCTCATACATAATTAATCAAATTAGAAGTTATGGAGACACGATTAAAAATAAGAAAATTACACAAAAAATTTTAAGAAGCCTTCTTACTAAATATGATCATGTGGTAGCTGCTATAGAAGAATCTAAAGATCTTTCTAAGCTTACTCTAGCAGAATTGATGAGTTCACTTAAAGCTCATGAAGCTAGAATGCAAAGATTTGAGGAGCCACTAGAACAAGCCTTTCAATCTAAATTTAATATCTTCAAAATTTATGAAAATAGAAAAAATGAATACCATGGCCAAAACTCTTAAAGGAGAGGAGCATCTAATAACTATGGTAGGGAGAGAGGAAATTATGGAAATCAAGAGAGTAACGGAGAAAAATTTGGCTCCTATTGCTATCTATGTAAGAAAAATAACCATAATACGAAAGATTATCAATTTAAATGCAAGAGGTACAAAAGGCACACTCACTTTGAAAGGAAGAAGCCAATTTTACTGAAGATAATGAATCCTCTGATCAATTATTTTATTCAACATTTTCTACTCATCAAGAATCAAGGGATCTTTGGTATTTGGATAGTGGATGTTCAAGCTATATGATAAGTAACACAAGTTACTTTATCAAATTGAATGAAAATATAAAATTCCAAGTTACTCTTGGTGATGAGAAAATTCAAAAGGTTGAAGGCAAGGGCATTATTGCCATCAAGACAAAAGATGGCAAAACAAAATATATACATGATGTGCCCTATGCGTTGGGGTTAGCATAGAATTTATTAAGCATCGGTCAGTTACTAAACAGAGGCTACAAAGTGATTTTTGATATTGGCAAATGTTTGATAATGGTCAATTAATAGCAACTGCTAAAATAACCCATACTAAAGTATTTCCTCTAATTATGCCACCTGGGTAAAAAAGCACAAGCACTTCATTTTTAAGTTGCAAAAAGAAAAATTCAACATCTGAAAGAATATAACAAGTGAATTTATTTAAGCTGTCAAAATTCAAAGAAACCACAAAACAAAACAAGAAGCTAAAAGAAAAATCATCAAGGAGAAGCCAAAGATCGCGAAGACTCCAGCCACAACTACTCAACATCAGTCCAAGAAGAAGGCCACAAGGAACGAAAACATCCAAATCAACAAAACTATTCAAGAATACATGCCCAGGTGTAACATTAAGAAGAGGTCTCAGGAATCAAAAATCAAGGCTTCAACAAGAATTGTCAGGAATTCTCAACAGACCAATTCTCCATCAAATTATTATTGCTTATTTACAATTATCGGTCAAAGCATGGAGACTTCAACAATGGTAAAGAATCTGGCATTTTACAATTACTCGAAGAACAATGGAACTCCAGCCAAGATGATCAACAAAATTCGAGACATACATAAAGTTCATGATTTTTTTAGATTAAGGGGGAGCGTTGAACATTAATCTAGAAAAATCTAGAATCAAGATGGTGGAAGAAAAATCTAGATAGAGTAATAAATGAACTTGTGGTGGAAGAAAAATCAGATTACTCTGAAAAAAAGAAGAAGATAAATATCAAAAGCAATAAATGAAGTCATCAATGTACAAAAAAGGAAAATCAAAATTCTCTGGATCTCAAAGTAAGTGGTAAAAATTGTCTATAAATATGCCATGTATTACCATTATGTAAGCAAGAAAAAGAATATCAATTTTTAGCCAATTGATCTTATACCCTCCCTCTCTCTTATCACATATTTTGGTCCAAAGTTCAATTGCTTCAAATTCCTAACATAATAGGTCTCTAATGACTACATGAAGGAGTAGTATCTCATTAGCCATCTCTCTTTATTAGCTCAATTATTATCACAGACTTTGCATCTAAACTCTAGACTCCACCTTGGCTTTGCTTGTTATCCACGTAATGCTTGATCCCTATTAAATCATTCGAGGGGATGAAAGAGTCTTCCATGTTCTCATTATCTAAGAGAATAATTAGGCGACTAAGACAAATGGAATGATATCCTCATTTTTATTTTTGGTCATAGCCTTCCATTTGCAAATGCCTCTTTTTTATTTGCCGAGATCAAAGACTATGACACTAAAGTTGAAGGCAGTTGTTGTAGTATAGGTGGGAGGAAACCATTAGTTTCATATTGATTGTGAGTTAAGAAGAACTCTGGCTTATATGGGATGAGTTCTTCTTTTTTCATGAGATATCTTTTAAAGAACGAAACCGTTAAGACCCTATACGATGGGCCAAAGGCTAAAGTGGATAATTCATCACATACATAGAAGTGGAGACCAACCTGTTTGAGCGACAAGCCCTTGACAGCAATATTAGCATCCACCATAAAGCTGATGTACCTTTAGCAAACTATGGTGCATCT
This sequence comes from Cocos nucifera, assembly GCA_006176705.1. Lineage (NCBI taxonomy): Eukaryota > Viridiplantae > Streptophyta > Magnoliopsida > Arecales > Arecaceae > Cocos > Cocos nucifera. Next base: position 1,524,594 of record QRFJ01000038.1, read on the forward strand.
CTCGTAATCTTCTCTAGAGTCGTCCTTGATTGGAGGATTATATTATGGTATAGATGGGAGAGTATCATTAGTCCTATATTGATTGTGAGTCAAAAGAAACTCTAGCTTATATAGGATGGAACATTCTTTCTTTCATAAGGTGTCTTTTAAAGAGCAAAATTATGAAGCCCCATGCCATGAATCAAAGATCAAAGTAGACAATACCTTATACACGCAGAAGCGAAGACTGATCCGCCCGAGTCACGAGCCTTTGTCCACAACAACATCCAATAAACATCCAAAAAAAAATGATCCCTTCTTTGTTGAAGTCATCAAAGATTGTCATCACACATTGTCTTAAAGATTGAAGATCGGCAAATGGGATTAGTTAAATTGTTGGATTTCAGGCATTGATATCATTTAATTGGTGACTTTTTTCTAATGGAGTCTTATATATGTATTAGCTATATGGACTGGGGGAGGCATATACAATAGAGATGTCACCCACTTACGTGTGAGTGGATTAGGTGACAAAGAAAGGCTAGTGACTACTCTCCCAGATGCCCGTGACACAAGCCTCAGGCTTTTAAGTTATAGCAAACTACCTCCCATTAAAATAACAGAGATGGAGATAGTGATATAAACAATAGTATCATATGCGTATGGGTGATATAGATTTCAATTAGGCGAAATACTTATTTTAGAATCAAGTTGGAGACTTTGTCTTCCGCTAGATGAATAGTAGCTGGCAACATGATCTTTAGAAGGTCCCAAGGTTAGGGACTTCGTAAAACGTATTAGAAATGACACTAGAAAAAGGTTCAATATTAAGAAAAAGAAAAAAAAATATGAAAAAAGAATAGAAAATCTTGATGTTGCCATTTGATATTCTGTTTTATCTTCTCTTGAAAAATTATCATGAATACCTTCAACTAGAAAAGTTGTGTCGTAGGCAAACTAGATATCAATTCTAGTGAATAAAATAATTATGTATAATGAATATTAAAGTCTTCCATCCAAACACCCTCCATATTGATTTAGATTTATAAACACTTGTCATGGCTGATGTTGACGCAAATAATCAAAACACCAGGCTACCTACTCCTCAAAAATCTAAATCCTTTAAAACCACACTATTGGTGTGGAATCTGGTTGATGCCGAAACTGGTTGGAGCTGGAGAAGCTGAGGTGGCCATCGAAACATGCAAAAGAAGTCCAAACTGGAAGAGGGGTAGCTCCGACAGAATCCTCCGATGGTCAAGTCAACTCTTCCGACCAACAGAAATGGAATGCTCAGTAAAAAAAGTAGTAGAATGTCAAGAAGGAGAAGAGAGCTTCCGAAGAAAACGTATATGGAGGATCTCTTATATAGACAAAGTTCGTAACAAACTGATAGCGACAGCCATAACCGTCTGGTAATGGGCCGTTCAGAGTCACGTGGAGTTTGTTACAGAGGATAGTATCCATTGTCGTGATACACCAGTCCATTAGGACTTGATAGTTTAAGTTCGGAGGAGATAGGCGCTAACGGTGAAGAGCTTTGAGTTTTATCAATCTCAGAGGAGTTCGGACTCCAAGATCGTATATATGCAAGTGGGTTCATGCTGCACGGATAGTTGGATTTGCGTAGGCATGGAGGTCTTTCTAGGCGACTGCAGTGAGTTCGGTCGGAAGAAATTCGGAAGTCCTGTGATTGGAGAAATCTTGAAGGAAGTCCGCTGGAGGAATCCGAAAGTAGTTCTGCTAGAAGGAGAAGTCCAGCTGAAGGAGCAGAAATTCAAAAATAATTCTATTGGAGAAATCTGGAAGGAGATCTACTGGAGGAGTCAATATATAGCGACAAGTCATCTCACAGCTAATGTAAGGAGTTCGGATGGATGGGGGTTGGTGAGAAGAAGTCAACTGGTGTTCGAGAGGAGTTCGATTGGAAGGAGGTTAAGGTTTGTCTGGCATCCAGGAGGAGAATAATTGAAAGGATGTCGATTGGGAGAATTTTGCCTGAAAGAAGTGAAAGGAGATCTGCTCGGAGAGAACCTGCTTATTTATTCATTTGAAGCTCGGCTGCTTTCGAGGCCGTCTGGAGGCTGATATGAAGGAGACGAGGTTCTTTAGCTTGTATGTTTAGAGTTCTTGATGTAGAAATTCCAAGGTCTACCATCCTTAGTATATTGTAGGAGTTCGTCTAGAGAGAAGTTCTATTGATTCGGTGTTGGTCCAATATAGAATAGCTTGGATGATTTTTTATTGGAAAAAGATTTAAAGAGCGCCAAGATCGGCCAAACCAAGCCATAATTAGATCTGTTACTCAGCTACGGGGGCTGTCATCACTGTTCAAGTTCATCTAAGCGAAATATATAATATCCTGTAGGTTCTGAAAATATCCGAAGAAGCTAGGAATCTGAATGAAGAAGATCGACCGATAAATTTAGGTTGGAGGTCTACAGTCTCGACGTCTGAGCATAAACTCTTCACTGGTCGAAGTCCGGCGTGGCTGTCCTCGCCAGACAGAATTTTCTCAAGATCAGATATCCTATCGGACTTCAGCAGGAAAGGGTTCACACCCAATATACACCAATAAAGTATTGATCTCAAGTGGGCATCCAAGCAATTGAACAATTCAAAGTCAAAGCTTGCTACAGGAAAAGCTCAGCAGATCTCTCTCCATTCCGTTACATATTGAGCACCACTCTTTCCAACCTTCCAAAACTTCTAATTCTTCCCCCACTGCATGTAAAAATAGAGGGGCTGATCCCCTTGGTCTATAGAGCCATCAAGAGAAACAAGTCTAGACGTTACTACAAGTGTCTCTCCTCAGGTGCAGCACTGTCCAACAACACCGAATTCAATGCCAATATCCACAAGTTCATAACCCCTCCGCCGGATAACCATAAGTATATCTCTTCAGGCACCGTAGTGTTCAAGATGATTGAATTCAATACCAATGTCCATGGGTTCATGACACCTCCGCCGGAGAAGCTTGGAGGTTCTGTGAAGGACATAACACACATCAGAGGCACATGATGCAGGAATTCCCTTGTGAGTTCTTGTCGCCATCGAACCACCTCATTTAAGGAAAGATTTGGGGGAAGGAACCACCATGTGTTCGCTTGCAATGGAGGCTAGAGCTTGGAATCATATGGGTAATATGAGAGGAAGGAGATGAGGGTATGTTCAAAGAAGTAGGTCTTTTGGTGTAACTTGTGATGTAAGTGTCAAGAGTGTTCTCTACGTAGTTTTTGCAAGCAAAGAAGAAATTTTCATTTCACTATGTTATGTTTTTTATTTTTTTCTTGGTGACAAATTTCACCATATGTTTTTAGTGTAGAACTTTGTGACCTTGTGAGGAAAGTTGGCGCAAATAGCTCCATAAGAATGAAATAGCTTTCGGTGCAGCGTGCATCGGCAAAACTAAGATAGCGGGTGCTTGGATGCTCCATTTTAATGAGACGAGGACAGGATAGTATCCTGAACCATAACTAAATTATCGAATAAATATGGTATTCTGCATTAGAATTCGGTGTTACTCTTTCATACAACAAGTAACCTCAATAATATCTGATGCGGAACCAACTCAGCATGCTCGACCTCATTACCTTGGACATGATGGATTTGAAGGCACAATCATGCTAGTCTGAGAATGTTGGCGACGGATTACATCCATGGCCATCATCGCACGATTATAGCATGTGAATAGCCATTATGATCCACTTAATCACAAACTGGCATTTGCTATGCAGCTACCACGTGTTCCATCCATCTCAAAAATGGCTACCAATGTCCTCCTATTTAGAGAGCAGAGGATCGTCAGATAAATTTCTCAATAGACTCGGCTCTTTTTCTCTATTCTATTATTCAATATATTTCAATGAATTTAAACATCGAAGGATCTTCATCGAAAAAAATCTTATCAAGTGGATTTTATTTCAAGTGATTAAAGAGCAGCGACAGCCTTACCTCGGCTTTACCGATCTCAATCCGAACTTGTAATTTAGCAGTAACACTCTCCAACATATTTCCTCGGTGTATGTATCGGGCTTATTGCTGATATCTTGAATATGAAATGGATATCCTAGTAACGTCAATATCCAAACACCCTTGGTGCTTTGAATGTTGACATATGACATCCAGGTTAACGGGGATGGTGGGGATTGTATCTTCTTTGCGCCCACTTTGTGATCACATGCTCTGAATATTCTGTCCTGGCATAAGATAATGTATAGGACATGGAACGTCCCTCGAGCCTCAAGACTATGAGCTCCTTGTAATGTAATCTAAAACTTTTCATTAGGGACAGCTCGGTTTAGTTCGATACTTTTAACCCGTTTACTTTGCTCTTCTACATGCCCTTTGGTGATCATAAGCTTCAAATATACTATCCATATGTAGCATAAAATAATAAAAATTATTGATATAAAAATTTATCTCGAGGTCGGGTTGGCTAGAGTTGAGTGATAACGGTAAATCGATGACGGTGAGATGATAGTTGCAGGACCTGCAATAGAAGTCCTCGATCGAAATTGACTCCGATGGAATCTTTCGATACTCAAGTTGGTTTCCTGCTCGACAGAGAGAAAGTAAGCATTTTGGGATAGAAAATATTGCGTACCTTGAGGATTCCTCTTGGCCTTATATTTATGGGCGATGGATGAAAAGCCATTCATAAGAAGAAATCTGCATAATTGAATAATTGCGATGGCCTTATTTGGATTGTGAAAGATCTTTTTGTCCTCATTGAATATTCTCGAAGATCGTGTCTGATCTCCTTAAGTTAGATGAGTGGTGTCAACTCATGGCATGTGGGGCCACATCTGCTAATTGCATGAACTGACAAGAGAGTGTGGGGGCTTGCTTTGCTTTACTTATGGCTATTCTCATTTTTAAATAAGATAACGTGATAGGGCTATAAAGAAACTTCCTAGGGATCAATGGTCAAAGCCGGAGGTGAAGGTCAATGCTAGAATCAGTAGCCAAGGAATTATTGGATTTTGGAGAAGAAGTTGGCAATCGAGCTCGTACCAGGTCTCAAGCCGAGCTTGAGATACCTTGTGTCCATATATGCATAAGTTTTCAGCTAGTACGAAATTACTTCCAACAAGAACTATAGATCGTTGTTTAATTGACATAGATATTATACTAGGTAAGAATTGGCAAAGCCATTAGATTTGGCCTAGGATTAGGGAAGTCCTCGATTGCTTGGACTCTATGGTAGGGCTGTGGCCCAACTGTGCCATATCCGATGTCTAATCTCAGTTATATAATACTCAAAGCTTCTCGTTTAATCCATATTTTAATATACATTATCAAGTGCACAAATAGTTGAACCAAGATATAGTTTATCTCGGCCGAGATAGAGGACCAAGGTACAACAATGGTGGATTAAATTGTTTTAATGGTATTACTTGAACATCCAAGTAAAAAGAAAGAAAAGCCCAGTGCACAAATTTCCTAGCAGTGCATGGTCTAGGGAGGACTACATTACATAATCTTATGTGGAAAAAAAAAAAAAAAAACCGTTTCCATATTTCAAACCCGTGAACTTCGTGTTACAACTGAACTTATCCTCTCTTTTTTTTTTTTTTTTCTTTTTTTTAAAAAAAATTTATCGAAGTAACTGCTCGTAACATTTCTAAAAGGTGGATGCAACACCTTTCTTATATAATCCTATTTAGCCCAACTTTAAAAGCTTCGATTTGGAAAGATTATAATCAGGGAACTGAATTAGCTGCATTTCCTTGAATCATGTATTTTAAATCATCAAAATCTATGATTGTATATTGCTACAGGAACCCCATGAATATCTCAGCTCTTTGCAAGCTGGCAGGTAGGCTAGCAGTTGCTCCGCTTCTTTACGTGAGGATAGGTTCTAGGTTTAAATAATGGTACTGTTGGTTTCTGGATGTTTGACCCAATTTATGCTAGTTGGTGGTGCTCCCGTGGTTGTTCCCAGAAAGGGATACCTGAGGCAGTCGAAACCATGATGGACAAAGGACCCAGAAAGCAAGGACCTTCGAGCGAATATGTCTTATGGAACAAATTATTTTCTAGACCAGATGCACTAGCTCAAAGGTACATTCGACTCGTTCCTATCTATCATATGTAGCATCTCGGCATACCACCGTAAATTACAAAAAAACTAATTATATTAAAAAAATTAATTTTCTTTAAAAATTTTAGTACAATCAAATTATTCAACTCTTAAGTTAGTTCAATTTAGATCCTAGTTGTAATTTTCATTGGCCCACCGTAATAGAGTTATCACAAGATTGTCACAAAATTATCAACACGATGGGGCTTTGAAATATGAAAATGAAAGCTATATAACCGTGTCCCATGACATCATGTGAAATCTTTGTCGTGGTAAGCAAACGGAAGGATCCAAAATAAATTAATTTAAAAATTAAATGATCTGATTATATTAAATAAAAATTTAAATTTAAATTAAAAAAATTTCAAATAATTTAAATTTTTTTTATTTGATTTAGTTTTTTAAAAAAAAAAGAGAGAACTTTCAGCCTACTCCGCCCCCTCTTCAATCTTGGTTCTCGTTCGAACGACATGACAGTTAGCGGTGCCGTTCTCTGACAGCGGTGCTGCAGGGTCATCGAAGAGCATCCGACGGTGATAGAGAACAGATCAGGAGTGCAGTGCTGCGTCCAGCGGCCATGAACCAGATCATGTTCATGCAGAGTAGAGCCACGAGGCCGCGAGGAGAGAAGAAAGATGGGGGACAAGTTGGGTTGCAAGGCCACGGATCCAATGGTTGCAGCGGGCATAGAGGGCGCTAGTAAGGTCGACGAGGATGGAGCCACCGACCGTCCCAAGCCCTCTCTTTTGTTGGGCTGATGCATCAATCGTAGGATATAATTTTATTACGTATGATGCTGTGGAACGGATGATCCTTTTGCATCTACGACCAGTTTTGCAGGCTTCTAATGATCCACTTACAAAAGATTCTAAATAAAATCTACATATTAAGAATATAATAATTTCTTTCTTATGAAGTTTACCGGCAAACAGAGCAATTGAAAATACCGGTAACACTCGAAGACCCGGTTTTCCCAATGTTCTTTCTGACCAAGATCAACAACCCTCACAGACAAGCGAACCAAAAATTCCACAGGCACGAGAAGGATGACCGATGATCCATCTATATTCTTTAGGCGGCAATATGCGTATCGATGTTACAAAACCCACTTTGTTCCACCCTCACCTCTCTCCACTCCACTCGAGTAAACCATATGAATTCACACCGGACATGAAAGAAATTTCGGAGAAAGGAAGTCAAACCCTCTTCCCTTCTCCAACAAAAAACCTCCTGAACTCCTAGGGCTGCAAAAACCCCAATTAAGGGGTTAAAAAGTGAAGGAAGAATTCACCTCTTTCCTCCACCGTGTAAAGTTACCTGAATCAAAGGATCGATGTTGCCTGTCGACACTCAAAGAAGACCAACCCTTTCTAATTACCATCACCAACAGCAAGCTGTAAAGGGTTCAAGATGGTGGGTCGACTGCATGCGTGGTCAGGCAGAGAGCCGGAGTGCCATCTGCTGGAGAAGAAGTGTCTTTTGAGCAGCATTGATGACACCGTTGCACTCCGCGTTAACAAGGACCTCCGTCATGATTGCTGCAGCATGCCCGGTGGGCTCCTCGGATGCCCTCCTCAGCATAAAGACCTGCACCAACACCTAATCACTCTGTATACATTGCTTCCTTTAATTTTTTTTTTTTTTAAAAAAAAAAATGCTGTCTGTGCAAATAACCGAATACTCCACTGAGTTTTGCTGAATTCATCTGGCATATCTAATTCCTGTTTAAGGTTTTCACTAAAATCACTGACATCATTAACAATTATAAAAGATTAAAAGAAGTTTAGACGGCACTTGGATACAAATTGAAAAGATGTATGCATCACATGGTTTTCTCATACGGCCTTGCGATATCCAGAACAACCAAAAATGGCCTCCATCATGGATGCATGTGGCACCTTATTTTCTCCTTATCTCAAGAGAACAATTGTTTTAACCAGAAAAAAGAAAGGAAGGTGACTGACTCAATCAAGTTATAGGCTTCTATTCTCTCCTCTAAAATGCATGGATCCGACTTCTCTAGACAAAAACTAGGCTAAGCAAGGAGCACATGATGCACATAAAAAAAGACAGACTAACCTGTCCACGATGAGTTATTTCCAGGCAACCGGGCTGCTGGATCCATGGTTCCCCATCGACCTGGACAGGAAATGGACTGTGGATGTGCAATCTTATCACATTGCCTTGGGCCAGCCTTCTAGCTTGCGAAAGTCCTACCTGTCGAACATTGAACATGCCACTTGTTAGAGATGAACCTGCTTTTTTATCCTGTGTTTTATGGATTATACTTTTCAAACTCATGACCTCAAAAATGTTCCTGGCAATCATCTCAGTCTATAACTTATACTTCTAACTTTTCCTCCAAAAACTTGCATTTCTAAATTGTATGTTTTGATGTATCTGATCATTCTCAACATGTACATGTAAGCACAATCATGCAAAATATTTTTAAAGAAAAAGGGCTTGGAACCAATCATTCTAAATCCAGTGTGTTTATAAAGTTAACTGATAATGATAAATTTTTCTTCCCCTCATAGTATCAGCAATGCAAATTTGAATTTTTAGTAGAAACTTGAAAGAAAATAATCATACCTGAAGTTTCCCAAGATGCCATGTTCCAGATATGCACACAACTTCAAGTGTTTTATCATGCATTGATTGGAGACCAAAATCATCATCATGCTCATAGTCATTTTGCCAAAGATCCACCCCTCCCATATAGCTTCCAATATTTAGCACAAGCACACCTTCAGCATCCTGATAACAGAAAAGCTAAATAAAAGGAGAACAAGGGATGCAAGAAAGCAAGCAACAGATTGATCGAGTGCATGCATGCTAGCCAGAGAGAGAGAGAGAGAAGCAGAGAAAAAAAGAGTGCTTTTTCACCTCTGGGATTTCGATCTCATCACCATCAACTTCAAGGCTCACTTTCCATGGTAAATCAGCACAAGCTCTGTCCACCATATCCTTGGCACCTTCTTTGGCATATCGCAATTTGTTCACAAACTGTACATAACAAGATCAGTCAATCACAAAGTTTCACAGGTATGGTGGAAAAACTTATATTAGCCTTTTATCCACATCTTGCTAAAGTTTCACAGGGATGGTGTGGAAAAACTTATATTACCCTTTTGTGCACATCTTGCTAAAAAGCTTTAAGGCATACCAAGATTCTTTTCTACAAATTACAGTGGAAAAATTACATTCTCCACATAAATGAGTTGCTTTGAATTTCACTAGTTGCCTAAGTAGGTCATGCACGATAGCAATATTGTTTCATCTACAATAAAGAAATTAAACTAATAATGACCGTCAAATAATCTCTTGGCCAAATTTCATTTTGGCATGAATCATGTACAAAACTGGGTATCTGCCTATACAACACCACCTCATGCTTTCTTTGAGGCACATATTACTCTAGACAATGATAACCTGAAAAAATGCATCTAATCCACAAATACATAACCTTGCAATAAACAAAAAATGACTCTTGACTTGTCCACCTTGAAGATTCTTCTTCTGGAGAACCTAAACTTAAACTAGCACCAACATCTCCCTCAATTTGTTAACAGTTGTTCATTATTTTTCAATTGACAATGGCCAAGTATTGACAATGACCTGGTCAGAGAAAGCTCGTAGCAAAAAGGGATGTATGTTACTTCAAAATTTGCACCAAATCTAATCCAAACCATTATTTAACGTCTTTTTATGATAATGTCTCTATAGAGAAAAGGCATAGATTATTCTGACAGAATTAGTTAGCTAGTTGAATAGGCACTTGATTGCAAAGTTGCCGTAGGTTTTATGGCATGCCGCACTCTTGTCCAAAGTTTCCTTGACCAGGAAGTCCACACCAACTCAAAAATTTCCCATCAGACTAAGAGCAGGTCATGAAGCAATACTCAAATGTTGATTGGTCCATTTTAGTTTATAAATCCACTACTATATAAATGGAAAGATTTATTTAATCAAGGAAAAATTGGTTCCACAAAAATCAATCCTTTGATTTCCTTCTGCAATTTACTATTCCTTCCCTTCTTACATTACATACCAAATTTTACATGATATCCAGGAACCATACCATATCAAAATGTTACGTAATTCTTGGAACTATATCATAACATGAGATAGGCTTTGAACATAAAGACAATTTCTACATTCCAAATTCTTCTAGATGTGAAGCAAAATAGGAATCCATGAATAAATATTGCAAGTCTAAGATCAAGACCTCAAATAAATTTGCCTCCCTGATCCATATTATTGACACATTCATAAGATTTCTTCTCCTTTGCTTGAAAAACAATCAGATTAGTTTACTGTCCCTGAAAGAACCCTTATGATATTACAAAACTCAAAATCACTCTTCTTAAATAGCAAAACAGTGAACGTGTACAATGAGTCCATGCCTCCATGGTTTTATCATTGAACAAAGATTAACATAGATTAAAACTAATGTTGGATATCATGAAACCTAAAGGGATAAAGCATTACTTTAAGTCTTTAGAAGAGGCTTCATATTGACCCCCTTTTTTTTTTGGTGAAACTTCAGGATAAACATTTAACAAAACTTATGAAAGCTGTTCAAAGAAATTTAAACAGTATGTTAAATGAGAAATATTTAAAGAAACGTAACCACCCAGGATAAAAATTTCCAGTGAAAAGGGAGTGCAGGAATAACCTGGCTATAGAACTTATCAGGTCTTTCTTCACGCATCATGTGAAAGTCATATGCAACCTTTGCATCACATCCAACACCTGCACGATATGGGCACAAGGGAGGAAAAGGATAAGTACTTAAGAAAAGTCACACAGACCAAAGTGGGTGGCAATATAAGCCAGCACACCTAGATAATTTGTCATAAACTTCAGTTTCTTTGTACTGAAGTTTTGCTCCTTATCATGTTCTTGGATAGCAACATTCCAACGGTCAAGCATTGTGACTGCTGCATGGTCAATGTCATGCAGCAGGGCACCCAAACCACCTTGTCCTTCAACAGAAGACAAACCTCCTCCCCATCGCAAAACCCTGGACAAGTCATTTCCTGTTCCAAGAGGTAGTATAGCAACTGGTGGAGGAGATTCAAACTTCTCCTTTTCAATGGCATCAAGAACCCAGGCTACAGTACCATCTCCACCACAGACAAGAACTTTAAAATATTGCACGTTATGGAACAATGCCAGTCCCACCTCGGGTCCCTGGGAAGCACTAAGCTCAAAAACCTGAAATTATGATCCTTAAAATCAGTAATATTACCAAATACTGATAAATATTGCATGAAACTGAATAGTGATGACACTCCAAATGGTATTTCATAACAACCGAGCGCTGATGACACAAATGGTTTGAAAACATTTATTTAAGCAGTACAAAATTTGGAACTTCAAAAATGCAAAGTTATCAAGGTTCTTCTTTCCAATAATTAATTTAAGCCAATCCATGAAAAATGCTGCAGCGTGTTCAAGAGAAGACAGAAGGACCCCGTCTCTCACAATAGACCAATCGAAGGCAGAATATGCCAAACAATTGTCAAGAACAAATGGAAACAGGCACAAATCCATCATTCCAGGGTTCATTATGTCTCCGGTCAGATCACGTCAGACATCTGCAACCGTTTTTCTCCATGCATGTAACATCTTACACCATAAATGATGAAACATATTAATAAGATAATGCAATAGATTAAGCAACTTAAGGAAGATGGACCTGTAGAGGATTCAGCAACATGTTCAGTCTCCTTCTAAGAGAAGGTCCATATTGAGCTCCACTCTTGGCATTGATAAAAACAAGAAGAGGTCTAGCATCCTGTGGCAAATCCACCAATTTGTACTCCTTTTTATCTGTTGCAATCGTGGTGCCTCCATTTTTCTGGATGGAACCATTTTCAGTGAATTCAAGACTTGCTAACCCACCATCCTGCTTCATAGAGTATCCATTCTTCTTTTCATTTGAGTTGCCCAATGCAACAAGCCCTCTAAGCATGGATTCAAGTACCGATCCTTTTTCTGAACTGTTCTGCATTTTGCCATTAGGAACTCCATAAAAAGAAGTATAATTGTACCCTTGCTTGTTCCGGTTACATCGCCTTCTCATCCGACCCCTAACTGATGATGCTATAATCTCTTCCTTGATAGAATGTAACATGCTACCAGTTGCTTGTCCTGTGCTTAATTCTTTCACACAAAGAGGAGACAGAACAAGCCTTCTAAAAGGACCTAAATCACAAACATTACCGGTCTCTTTTAATAACTTGGCATGACAGTCCACATGTATCAGGCGCTGACACCACAAGCATCGCCATATAGGCGAAGCACCAAGGAAAGGTATTCCACATGGTTCATCACAGTAATAGCAAAAGGAAGATGTATCAGAATTGTCATCCAGTTCGACCCATCTTTCTGACCAATGGTGCAGCAAGTGGGATGCACCAGCTTGTGCTGCACATTTGCAATCCTTTGTCGCATACGGGGAACAGTTAAAATGAGCTGCAACACCACATGTCGAGCAACGGTGAAGAGGAATGTTACAGGCACCCTTTGCGCCAACAGTCTGTGGGGAGACCAATGAAGATAAACAGACACAACATGTTGAAGGCTGCTCACTATGACAATAATCTTCCATCCACGTATGGCGTGAAGTTGGACATTTTAATGTCTTCCATGCCTTCTTCTTTTCCCTAGCAGCAGCTTTCACCCAGTTAAGGGATGCCTGCCTCTGCAGCTTAAGGAACGCATAAATGAGGGCCAACAGTCCAAATGATCCAGCAGTGACAAGCCACCCAAAAATATTAAGACCAGACGCATCAGATTCAGCAGCTAGTTTGAAGAGTGCAGAACCCAAGTCCATCACCATCAACCAGAATTGCTCCTTCCCAATATATGTTGATTCTTATTGAACTCAACACTCTCAACAAGCCAGCAAACCTGGAACCAAGGTGAAACAACCATCAAGTCTTTAATTAAAGAGCGCTAGGTTTTCAGCAAACAGTGATATCATGAAAAATCACGCAAAATTGAAAAAGCTAGATGGTAAACATCTGAGAAGGAGAAAAAATGGAGTCATCTAAAATATTTTAGATGACAAATAGTAGTATAGTTGTAGCTCAAAACTTTGCAAAACGAAAACAAAGAAATCAAACAGAAAATTGGCTCTGAGATGCATTGTTAGAATAGAAATTGATTTGACCCACATACAATTTCACATTACAGCCTTCTAAATTCATCATACAAACATAAATAGGTACGCATAAAAATTGTACTTTAGGGCAGCAATAAAGGAGAAAGTACAATCTTCTTTAAGTCCGATACATATAACAAGTCCAATCCATTAATCAAGTTTCAACCAGGCCCCCTTTCCAACGAATACCAAACATCACGCCACCCAATCTTTATCAAAACCTTCACAGATAAATCTCTGTCCTCCCTCCATCAATTACCGTTCCTCCCGCAGAATTGAAACATATCCATATTTTTTAAACATTATTAGCAAATGAGAACTGGGAGACAGGCCTTACACCAAATTCATTACAAGAAAACACAAATAAATTATTACAAGAAAACACAAATAAATTTCCAAAAAAAAAAAAAAAAACGAGATTACAGATGAAACGCGCGCATTCAAGCTTAAATCGATCCAGAATCCAACAAAAATTTAAAAAGAAAAAAGAAAAAAATCAAACCATTGCATAAACCCCAAAAAGAAAACAGTCAAGAACAAGAACTAGAAGCAATCCCCCCACCATCCAATCAAATCCAGAAAAGATTGGCACCAGATCCATCCAAGTCAAACCTAAACCAAAACCGTCCCCCGATCCCGCATTCCCAAAACCAGAATTCATACCGGAAACGAAGCAAAACATACCTCGGAAATCGAAATCAAACGCCAGAGAGAGAGAGAGATCGCGAGAGAGATTCGAAGCTGCCCGAAAACCTTAATCTCTCTAGATTCGTTTCCCTTTCTCGATCTCTCGCTTGGAATCTTGGAGGGAAAGGAAGCGCGGAACCTCGGGACTTCTTTTGAGGGAGGACGTTTTGGGCCGGAAAACGTCGTCGTAGTAGTCGTCGTCGGCGTTGGCCGTTTATTTATAGGAGGAAGAGCAGACCGCGCGGTTTAAAGCCGGACGGGGCGGGACTCCGTAAACGAAAGCGGCGAATCTTTTTTTTATTTTTTATTTTTTCCCTTTCGCGGTTTTCGCTACTTTCCTTCAGGCTTCCGCCCCGCCTCGCCCTCCGCTTCGCTCCGTGTCTTTCTTACATAAAGAAAAGGCAAAAACAAAAAAAAAGGGAAAAGGAAGGAATCCAAAGCCCTTTTTTTAAACTTCTCTCTCACGCTGTTTGGACTTCTGAGGAGGGGGGGGTTTCCAAGGAAGCGATTCTGGTATTACCGCAAACCACAAAGGAAAGAAAGCAATGGAGAATGACCGATCCATTGTTTAAATTTTGGTAGCTATTTTTAAGAATTCTCGTCTCTTCGATTAGGAATGTCTTATGTTTTTTTTTTGGTTATATATATAGTACAGATTTTTTCCTACGATCATGGAAATAAATGACTCTTAAAGATCTACTTGAAGCATGAGTAGGCTACCTAAATTTAAGCTCTAATTTGGACAATTTGGACTTCTTTTTTCTCATTTTTGTTTAGATATTTTCATCGGATGCAAAAGGATTTGGATTGTATCCAACGCAAGAACAAATGATTGAGCTTATAGGATCATGCAATATCTACGTTGAAAGCTGTGTAAATAGATAAAAAATATAAATTGATTTGTTTTAAAATCTATGCAAAATACAATGTGAAAAAAAAGATCAGTCATTTTTTTACACAAAAGATACATCCGTATCTGATGCAAAGATGATAAATTTGCTATTCGGTCAAGCAACTTTGGATTGATCAAAGGACAAATTTAATTCTACTTTTAGTTGCTCCTAATCGACTTAATAACCATTCAACAAACAGTTGACTTGATGAATTTAGGTGGAGTATACTTTGGGCCAGATTGGTCTTATACGTTGGACTTGGACGTGACGCATATGATAAGCGCATAAAGCTTTATTATTGACCAGACCTATTCCAGTGGAAACATTCAAGGTTCACTTTAATTGACCCTATTTAAATACATAAACCTATTATTCTCAACCTACGTACTAGTGAGTGTCACTCCTATCACAACCTCGCCTCGGATTGTTACTTGATTTTTTTTTTTTGAAAAATTTCTTTAGGTAGAGCACTCATGATGTCTGAAACATCATGGCAAAGAAGTGGCATAAAATATGGCTTATTTGCTTCTCTTTCCACCTCTTCTATAGAGATAGTACATAATGGTAGCAAAAGTCATGTGATCATACACATGGGCACGTCGGAAGGAGATGATACCATTGAATTAAAATTTCTTCAAATTATATATGAAAATTAGAATATATATATATATATATATATATATATATATATATATATATATATATATATATATATATATATATATATATAGTTAGATTAAAATTAGATCGATCGAATTTGAATTCAGATCCGATCAGATTAAAATTCTATAATAAAAATCCTACATCAATGATTCAAATCATTAAATATGATCTACTATCTCAAAACTGCTTTTATACCAAAAAAATATATGATTTAAAGACTCCTATGTATCAAATAGTTAAAAATTAAATAGCTTGAATAAAATTAAATTAGATATATTTTTTTATCTTTTGATGAATAGATTAAAAGCTTTCAAATCATATATTTTTTTATGTATAATCAATTTTAAGATAATAGATCACATCTAATAGTTTAGATCATCAATATAGAAATTTCATTATCCAATTTTGATATAACCGGATTTGAATCTAAATTTGATCGATCTTATCCAAATCTGACCCATATATATATATATATATATATATATATATATATATATATATATATATATATATATATATATATATATATATATATATATATATATATATATAATCTAAAAAAAAAATTTAAATGACATTAGCTGAACTCTGCCTACCCCACTAAACCACCCTGCACAAAGTCAAGATATGGAATCACGAGGCTTGAAAGAGTATTACAATATTAAAGTTCGCATGTCATAATGCAAAAGTAGACCTATGAAAGATCATAATAGGGATGATCTAGAAAAGTTATTTAATTTTTTTTTAAAAAAAGAAAAAAATAGATTCATGGCGGCCAGTGATATGGCACAAAATTATGCAAGACATGGGTATCACAAGGCTTGAAAGGGTATTACAATATTAAAGTTTGCATGCCTTAATGAAAAAATAGATTTGTGAAAGATTACAATGGCAATTGTTACGAAGGCATTTTTCATGTCTCGGATTTATATACTGCTAGAAAGAGCTATACTCTACTGCTATAAGCTATCCAAGGTATGGAATGAGCCATCCAAGTTGAGACCATATATATGCTAAGCTGAGACTCTACTTAGGTTCCACCCATCATATGATCCACTCTGACACCTTAATTAATGGCCTTCTAATTTATATAACAACCACTCATCCACCTTAAGAAGGCATGACAGTTAATGCAATTAATCGATGGGACCCTCATGTACCATAAGGTGACATTACTCATCCAATTTATAAAGAAAAAAGGATATTTGAATCTCTTGATCTCACGGAGTGAATATCTCATCCATAACAATATGATAACGGTCCGAGACTTGCAGAACCGCACGATATTTCTCCTCTATAAATATCACAAATCCTGAGGATCTAGGTAAGCAAAAAATTTTTCTCAGGAAATACGTTGCTTGATTATTCTTTGCTAACTTGAGCATCGGAGGATCCTCACCGGAGTCAAATCCTCCGATTGAAACTTTATTTTATAGGTCACTCCAGTATCTCCTGTGAGCAGCCGACCGCTCCGCTTCCGAAGCGCACAGCTTTCAGCAACAACAGATATATATGCTGCTGGGAAGAGCTATACTCTACTACTATAAGTTATCTGAGGTATGGGATGGGCCATCCGAGTTGAGACTATATATGTGCTAAGCTAAGAGTCTACTTGGATTCCATCTATCACGTGATCCACTCTGACACCTTAATTAACGGCCTCCTAATTTATATAATAACCACTCATCCACCTTAAGAAGGCATGACAGCTAATACAATTAATAGATGGGATCCTCATTTACCATAAGGTGACACCACTCATCCAGCTCATGAAGAAAAAAGAATATTTGAATTTTCTGATCTCGTAGAGTCAATATCTCATCCATAATAGCATGATTCACGGTTTGAGACTTGCGGAACTGCACGATATTTTTTTTCTACAAATATTACAAACTCCGAGGATCCAAGTAAGCAAGAAATTTCTCTCAGAGAACACGTTGTTGCTTGATCATTCTCTACTGATTTGAGCATCGGAGGATCCTTATTGGAGTCAAATCGTTCAGCTGGAATTTTATTTTGCAGGTCACTCCAGCATCTCCTACAAGCAGCCGACCACTCCACTTTCAAAATGCATAATTTTCAGCAATAATAGATAGAGGAAGGATTTACTTTCAAACATGCCATTCAGAAAGGCATCGTCTCATCTAATCGATGCCATCGCCTCCTATCAGGCGGATCGGGCTGACGATCTTGTTCAACCCCCGGTGGTAGAAACTTCTCCACCAACTCAACCGATCTTGGTGATGATGGACCAGTTCAACCTACTCCTTCAGTAGGTTAATACCTTGACAACCATCATTCAGACGATCCAGACTACTTTTGCGCCTCCTCCGACGACACTACAGCCAAGCTAGGCTGCCCCTGCACCACCTTCTGTGGTGCAGCTTGTACTTCTTTCGATGATGCCGATTGCACTCCCAGCAATGGTATTGCTACAAATGCTAGCTTCTTTACTGCTGTTGCGAGTTGAGCCTTCTCAATGTCTGAGGAGGAGCTAGACACATCAATGCTCTCTCGGCTTGCAATCGGAGCATATTTAAATCTTGGTCGCCGCTCTCTCCAACAATCCGAGGCATGCATTGCTCGAAACCTCATCATCGAGAAAAAAACTTCAAGAGCTCGACAAGCGGATCGAAACTATTAACAAAGCCTCTTTGCCACAACTCTACGATGGGTTCAGCGGTGGGCCACTTTTTGATTCAAAAAATAATGCAGGAGCCACTACCCCATAATTCTGATTTGATTAGTTGACGACCCCCAAAGATTGACTTGGTCAGGCTCGAAGTTAGGAGGCTCTAGATGGGAAAGAAGTTTTAATCGAAAAGAAAAATTCAAATAAAGAAGGAGATTATATAAATCTCTCATTATTCTTACCTTTTTATTTATATTTAGATATATTTAAAATAAAAAAAATTGAATTTTTTTGACAGCATCCAAAGAAGAAAATAGGCAAATCTTCGAGATATGAGCATTTTGACCATTGAAATGATTAAAAAATATGAAGCTCGGATGTAGAAGTGCGTCGGATCTACAGTGATTTGTCAGAGGAATGCAAAAGACTTTGGCTTTGTCAGAGGCATACAAAAGGCTTCGGCTTTGTTGAAGGCGTGCGTGAGGAATTAGACGTATGCTTTGAAAGTTGCACTAACTCCCCCTTTCCAACTCCTGTCCTGTCACAAATGACAGATATAAAAAAAAATTAGCTCTGTCGAACTTCAGCGCGCTCAGATCTCCTCCGACGCTAGATCCGCGGCCTTCCTCATACAACCCCAAGCTTCTCCAAGCTGCATCGAGGCCAGATCGGCGGTGTCACTGCCTCCTGACATTCCATCGATAGTTCCTAGCTTCTCTTCATGCATCTCTGGCCTTCTGCACCATGTGCCGAGCTGGGATTGGCAGCACGCCGCCTCTCTGCATCTCCCTCCGACCAATGCCCAGTCTAGCCGTCGCCGAAGAAGAAGAAAAGAAAAGGGGGGAGAGGGAGCCACGGGTCTCCCCCCAACCTATCGCACGCCCAGTCAATGCTGAGGACACCTACCACTACCTCTCCGCATCTCCCTCTGGCCGGCACCCAATCCAGCTATTGCCAAAGAAGAAGAAAAGAAAAGGGGGGAGAGGGGGCCACGGGTCTCCCCCCAACTCATCGCACCCCCAGTCAACGCTGAGGACACCTACCGCCGCCCTTCCCGCGCCTGCCGCATTTCACCGACGATGCCCAGGTCGGATTGGTGGCCTGCAAGTGGTCCCAGTGTCATCGAAGTTGTCAGATCAATGGTCCTATACGCCCACAAGCGCATCCGACCGAAGTCCTTCCACCTGTGAGCGCATCCATCCAAAGTTCCTTCGCCTACGAGCACATTCGACCGAAGTCCCTCCGCTCATCTTGTGTCCAGCCAAGGTCCTTCCCCGCACTCCCAAGTGCAGCCGAAGCCGGCAATGGAAGCTCTGATGCCTCTCTCACGCACGAACTTGCCAAATCGGCACCCCTAAAGCCTTCATGTTGAAGCCTCCTGCATGGCTGAAGTCGCCAGCTTGTGCTGTTGGGGTCCTTATGAGCAATCTTGAAGCAGGCCTAGCCATGGTAGACCTCTTGCAGGTAGTCCTCCACTTTTTGAGGCTTGCATGCTCCTCATGCAATCAAAGTCCTCTGCTCATTGAGATCCCCGATCGAAGCTCCCCATGCTCTTAGATAAAGTCAAAGCCAGCAATGGTGGCTCTGAAGCCTCTCTGATGCATCGAAGTTCGTGCGCTCCATCGCACGTCTAACCTCGAATGTGATCAAAGTTATTTGTGAGCAACCCTCTGAGTGGGGCCCAGATCCCCTACATGCTAGCCATCATGCATTTTTCTTTTCAAATTTAACTTGGCTCTCTTACCGAATGGACGCAATGATGCTTATCCCATCACCCTATAGTGATTGATGTTTACTCCATGATAGGTCAGGGCAAAAAGGCAGAAAGGTTGCTTTTGAGATCAAACTCTTTTTTATGAAAAGCTGACTCCCGTGACTTATCTTCTTCGAGCACAAAGTCTTTTCATGACTTTTGGATTAGAAGCACTTCTGCAGCTTACAAGAAAGAGAAGAAAGCCTGAAGCCTTTTCGACGAAGCTCGACGCCTCTCTCGCACGTGCACCCACTAGAGCGGCACCCCCAAAGCCATCAAATCGGGGGCCACGAAGTCCCCCATAATTGCACATGTAATAGACTGGATTGGTGGCCTCAGCAACTCCTTAGTACTTATGAGCATCCAGCTCGCCTGACCGATGGCCCCAGCTCCTTCTGCACGATCATAAGTGTCAGGTCCCACCAAATTGACAATCTTAGGTAGTGTCGAACTCCTCCCCATGCATCTCCTGCATGGCTGAAGTAGCCCGTGGCAGTGTCGAACTCCTCCCCATGCATATCTTGCATGGCTGAAGCTCCGCGCGCTCCCAACGTAGCCAAAGTCGCTCGGAGTCCGCATGCTCCTGTCGCAGTCAGGACTGTTAAAGGCGCTGAAGCTAACATCAATGAGCTTGAAGCATCTCGGTGCATCCTCGAAGTACCCACTCGTGTCGATCCTTGCCGGGTTGGCCTGTAGTGGCTCTGAAGCTACCCATCAATGGTCCCAAGCTCAAGATCAAGCAAATCCGAAGTTAAGGTCAAGGCCAATCCAAACTGAAGTTCAAGCCTTTATATGATAAGAATTTACATCAACATGAGATAAAGATCCAATCCATCTGACGTGAAGATGCAACTCATCTGAAGTCAAAATGAAGGCTGAACCAAAACAAAACTCTAGCTCCAAACTAAGACAAATAACAGAGAGGGGTCAAATAGAATTCAAGGGCTCTCAACCAAAACTCTCACGGTAAAAGGCTCTCAAGCCCTTAATCTTCATTTTATTTTCTTTCCTTCCCCTAGGATCATGGGTTTTAAGCCAAAATCAAGCTGAAGTGAAGGCCAAGACCAATTCAAAGCAAGGATCATAATGAACCGAAGTAAAAATCGAAGTCGATCTCCCAAATTCGAGCTCAGAATGTTAAAATAAATAGAAATCTAAGCTTAGAACTCTAAAATCGATGGAAATCTGAGTTCAGAATGCTAAAATCAGCAAAAATCCGAGCTTAGAGGTCATTCTGAAGACCAACTCGAGATCAAGTTCAAGACAAATTTGAAGAAAAATCAGGCAATTCAAAGCAAAAAACAAGCCCAAACTGTGGCAAAGCTCTAGTTTAAGTCAAGACAAATAACAGAGGAATCAAGCAGAACTCAAAAGCTCTCAAACAAAGCTCACAACACTCATGGTAAAAAGTTTTTCAGGCCCCATCTATTATTCTATATTTTTTTTTTGTAAAACAACAAATTTTCAAACACTTAAGCTGAAGTGGAGATCGAACTAAGGCCACCAAGATGAGGAGAGGACCAAGATAAGGCCTATGTCATCGAAGAGAATCTCTAAAAATTAGCCTTAAGGGGTCACATTACCAAAAGACCGAGGTCAGCAAAAATTCCAGTTCGAAATAGCTTTCAATCGATCTTGGTTCAAAATGGCCTTTGATCGGCCTAAGCCTCAACGGCTTATGATCGACCTCAGCTTCAATGACCTTCAATTGGCCTTGATTCAAAACGATCTTTGATCGGCCTAAGCCTCAACGATCTATGATCGACCTCAGCTTCAACGGCCTATGATTGGCCTTGGTTCAAAATGGCCTTTGATCGGCCTAAGCCTCAACGGCCTATGATCGACCTTAGCTTCAACGGCCTATGATCGACCTTAGCTTCAAAATAGCCTTTGATCTGCTTAAGCCTCAACAGCCTATGATCGACCTCGGATTCAATGGCCTATGATCAGCCTCAGCTTCAACGGCCTTCAATCGGCTTTGGTTCAAAATGGCCTTTAATCGGCCTAAGTCTCAACGACCTATGATCGGCCTCAGCTTCAACGGCCTATGATCGGCCTCAACTTCAATTGCCTTCAATCGACCTTGGTTCAAAATGGCCTTTGGTTGTCCTAAACCTCAACGGCCTTCAATTAGCCTTGGTTCAAAACAGCCTTTGATCGGCCTAAGCCTCAATGGCCTATAATCGGCCTCAACTTTAACGATCTTCAATCGACCTTAGTTCAAAATGGCCTTTGATCAGCCTAAGCCTCAATGGCCCATGATCGGCCTCAACTTCGATCGGTCTTGATTCAAAATGGCTTTTGATCGACCTAATCCTCAACGGCCTATGATTGGCCTCAGCTTTAACGGCCTTCAATTGGCCTTGGTTCAAAATGGCTTTTGATCGGCCTAAGCCTCAACGGCCTATGATCGGCCTCAGCTTCAATTGCCTTCAATTGGCCTTGGTTCAAAATGGCTTTTGATCGGCCTAAGCCTCAACGATCTATGATCGGGCCTCATCTTTAATGGCCTTAATCGGCCTTAGTTCAAAACAGTCTTTGGTCAGCCTAAGTCTCAACGGCCTATGATCAGCCTCAACTTCAACAGCCTTCGATCGGCCTTGATTCAAATTGGCCTTTGATCAGCCTAAGCCTCAATGGCTTATGATCGACCTCAGCTTCAATGGCCTTCAATCGATCTTAGTTCAAAATGATCTTCAATCGACCTCAGCTTCAACGGCCTTCAATCGACCTCAGCTTCAACGGCCTTCAATTGGCCTTGGTTCAAAACGGCCTTTGATCGGCCTAAGCCTCAATGGCTTATGATCGGCCTCAGCTTCAACGGCTTATGATCGGCCTCAGCTTCAACGGTCTTGGTTCAAAATGGCCTTTGATTGGCCTAAGCCTCAATGGCCTATGATCGGCCTCAGATTCAACGGCCTTCGATCGACCTTCGTTCAAAATGGCCTTTGATTGGTCTAAGCCTCAACGGCCTATGATCGGCCTCAGCTTCAATAGCCTTCAATCGGCCTTGGTTCAAAACAATCTTTGGTTGGCCTAAGCCTCAACGGCCTATGATCGACCTCAGCTTCAACGGCCTTTGATCGGCCTTGGCTCAAAATGGACTTTAATTGGTCAAAGCCTCAATAGCCTTAGTTCGGCTCAAAATTCAGGTTTTTCTTTAACTGCTTCTACTGCCCACATTAAATGAGGAGCAGATGCCTTAAAGGGATAACATAGATAGATGTCCCTAGGCCCGAGGCATCGTGTCAACAATACTCCTTGCGTCTGATTCTTAGACTCAGGAGTAGGGGGGTAATGTTATGGAGGTATTTTCGATGCCTCGAATTTATATGCTGCTGGGAAGAGCTATACTCTACTGCTATAAGTTATCCGAGGTATGGGATAGGATATCCGAGTTTAGACCATTTATGTACTAAGCTGAGACTCTACTTGAATTCCATCTATCATATGGTCCACTCTGATACCTTAATTAATGGCCTCCTAATTTATATGACAACCACTCATCCATCTTAAGAATGCATGACAGCTAATGCAATTAACAGATGGAACCCTCATGTACCATGAGGTGACACCACTCATCTA
Source organism: Cocos nucifera (assembly GCA_006176705.1). Taxonomy (NCBI): domain Eukaryota; kingdom Viridiplantae; phylum Streptophyta; class Magnoliopsida; order Arecales; family Arecaceae; genus Cocos; species Cocos nucifera. Next base: position 1,548,045 of record QRFJ01000038.1, read on the forward strand.
GCTTATGAAGAAAAAAGGATATTTAAATATCCTGATCTCGTGAGATGAATATCTCATCCATAAGAGCATGATTAATGGTCTGAGACTTGCAGAACCGCACGATATTTCTCCTCTACAAATATCATAAATCTCGAAGACTCAGGTAAACAAGAAATTCCTCTCAAAGAACATGTTATTGCTTGATCGTTCTCTACTGACTTGAGCGTCGAAGAATTCTCATCGAAATTAAATTTTTCAACTGAAATTTTATTTTGCAGATCACTTCAGCATCTCCTGCGAGCAGCCGACCGCTCTGCTTTCGAAACATATAATTTTCAGCAATAATAAAAATGATTTAGAAAAGTCAGTTAATTTTTTTTTTTTAAAAAAATTTGCAATAGACGACATGATACAAAGTTAACAGGACATGAGAATCACGAGGCTTAAAAGAGTATTATAATATTAAAGTTTGCATGGCAGAAAATTATGCAGGATATGGGAATCGCAAGGCTGAAAAGAGTACTATAATATTAAAGTTCGCATTGTCATGATACAAAAATAAAGCTGTCGAAGGATCAAGAAGGGGATGATGTAGAAAAGCTATTCGAGTTAGAAAACGATAGGCTAAACAATAATGCCACACCTTTCACAGGGTTAAATGGTTCTAGTTGGATTGGAGGGATCACAAATCTTGAGGTTCTTTAGGTAGAAAAAATAGTCATCAGAGTAGTGTAATCTAAACACATTTACTTGCACTTCTGCTCAACTTTTTTGCTAAATGAAGTGTTTTCTGCCTCTTTTGCATGCAATTCTCTGAGTGAATTCACCCTAAATTTATGCCTGCTAAAAGCAACTTGTGCTTCTTTCATTTTAGTAAAATGGGAGAACATCTACTTCATTAAGATAATGAAAAGTAGAGCAACAAAGCTCTTTTATGACATCAATAAAGTCATTTTAATCACACCAAAGATTCTCAAATGCACTCGCTTCTAGCGAAAGCATGCACTTGTTTGGACTCACTTCCAACACTTTCTAGTTTCTATACTTGCATGCAGCTGAATTACCCCTTGATGCAAGAAACTTCTTTGTTTACCGACCTTCTCGACATATCACAAATGCAACAGGGCATACTTAATACAGGGTCTAAGAATTAACTTGCATGTAAAAAAGTCAAGTTGTTCATGGTAGTTTCATGAACTGTGACAAAAGACTAACAGGTGCAGTCCACAGGTAAATCAAATTCAGAAAAGATGAGAGTCAATAACATCTGAAGTACTAATTAAGCAATTCAGTTGGCTCTTGACTAACCTATTCCTCCCCCAAACATGGGATAAATGGCCATCTAAATTGTTCTGAAATAAAGATCATGGAAGCGAAACATTATTTAAAAAAGGTCAACATTCTCAGCCTGGGAGGACTTCGGTTGGAGGAATTGACCGCTGTTCAAGGTGGTGCAGGGGATGGTCAAATCCATAGCATGACCGAAAACTACCATAATTTATTGGCCTCGGGCAAACTAAGCTTTGACAAAGTAAAAGGGAGCGTGCCTCAGAAATTTTTGTTTTGGATCCTGGACAAGAAGTCTCAGAAACAAGCAATTGGAATTGCGAAGAGGCCATATTGCATCCTGTTCATAAGTTTCAATGGTCATAGTGAGATAGCACAATCCAATTATTGATTAAAACACCATGTACTGTAACAGAATTTCGACCCGATATGAACATCGGATGCTACTTTAGATTTAAAATTCAGATCCAATTGCAATAGTTGCTGGATTCCCTTAGCATAAATAGATTCCAATAAGATTTTTGTTTTTACGGTAATGTGCTTGCAGTGCAAAATTTGCCTTCATCGATGATGTCAGACGTCGAGTCAGTAATATATCAACCTAATCATAATTAGTAGGTATCGATAAGAACCTCTCTTTTGTGACCGAGTCTTTGTATGAGCATCAAGAACAAGCTTCTTGAATCCAAGCAACCATACATGCATCTTATAGCTGTTTGAATTCAAAAAGGACAGAATACTGTATATCAAACTTGACTGGAAGAACTGACCTCATTTTCAAAGTTCAGATTAGCGGATCCAATAAGCATATAGCACATTTCTTTGGTTGTTACACCAGGCCTCACACTTGCACAACTTACTAGGTCAGACCCTTTTTTTTCTTTACAACAACCAGTTCGTTTAGATTGTCGCATTCCTTATCCCCCTTACTTTTTGGTGACCATGCCTTAAAGCACTAGGCTACAGAAAAAGGCCTTGCTTTTTCGCATGAAGACTTTCACTTGGCATGGTCACTGCTTGCTGAAGTTTAAGGATAAAGATATAATAATAACCACCAGTATCATGCCAAACCCAGATCAAAAAATAAAATAAAATAAAATTATAATGGCTGAGGTTTTTACTTTCAAATTCATCTTTTTTGCTTTTCCCCGGTTAAAGAAATGTCAGAACTCTCAAACTTGTCTCCTGGAATTTCTTTGGTCTCGAGGAATATAGGGAGTAAAAACTGATCTCAAAGTGTGAAGGAAGATGAGAAGGTTTTAAGAATTTAAATCCGAGTTTCCAATTTCATGAATTTGGGATTTATTCTAATATCTCAAGTACATCGAAATTTTATGAATTTACAGCTCTCTTTCTGAAACTCATTTAAAATAACCGTAATTGTAATTTTCTGGTACATCCAAGCCTGGCTTTATTGGTTATCAACACTGGTATCTTATAAAATACATGGTCGAAAAAGTAATGTCAAGTAAATATTCCCTTGCACCATTTCCATTCCTTTATATCATGATCATGTGAAAGATTACCATAGTAGTAGAGTATGCATCATAGGCTCACTAATCCACAATGAAGAACATCAGTGATACAGAATTTTGATTTGCTACCTTTTCTGCATATATTCAAGTCTATCTACAATGAGAGTGCTTATGGTGCAGCGTTCAAGTTCTTACCATAGAACAATGTTTTGGAATGAGAACATTTGCAAGGGGCATACAACCATCTAAAAGGAAAGAGTATTTATTGATCATTCAAGGCCCAACTAATTCATCATGTGCATTCCAAATGCCACATGCTTGTCGCATGATTTAAAAGGAAGAATAATAAAGGAAGGATCTGTGTGGAAGATCATACCTAATTCTGAAAATTTAGCATCATACTTAGAGTTCCTTTTTATGGAGCACACCCTCCAACAAAACCTTTATATTCTGTAATAAAAAAATATGAAAAAACCAAATTTGAACTAAAAACTAAGAATGAAAGATCAGATAACAATTGAAGTCATGAAAATTTGAAGTAGAGCACCATTTCTTCAATAAACAAGAACAATAACATTGTGACCAGACATGCCTTCACTAATGTATCCCTATCAGCTTGACATCAATTAAGTGGCCATTGCTGGGAATGCTGGTGAATGGGGTTTTGGATTCTCCTTACCTCAGAAGAAAAAGGATTTAAGGGCACATGTTACATGTTTTACTTAGAATTGCTCTTGTTTAACTCTTTGATGCTAGTTGAATAGGACTGAACAACAAAGAAAACTATCTTGGATAAGAGTACACGCTGGCTGTGGTGATTTGTTTGCAATTTTGACATATTTACCTGTAACATTAAGCCATTAACCACCGCGAATACTGTCAATGATCATGTACCACAGGAGCCAACATAGTGGCAGATGGCTTAGCTAGGAACATGGCAGCAGTATTTTACCTTTTTTGCTTCTCTTGTATTTTCCACCTCCCATTCAGGAGAAATTATTGCATGCACCAGGTTCAAGTGAACCAGGGCAAATCTCAGAGCATATGCATGGTGGATAGCGCACAATTGGTGAAATACAAGGGGTAACGTGGCGTGTTATCCACTATCGGATTTGGTGCGGTCTAATTGCACCTGGTGGTGCATGCAATACTTAGACCCCATTCAGTGGCCTTATCTACTAATGGAGTTTGTTCTCTATATTATTTCCTTCCTTCTGGAAAATTTAACATAAGCACAAGATCAGAAGAATAGAGCCAATATTATAATATAACAACCTATACATTCAAAATTCTCAGTCCTATTCTTTCAGAATTTTTCAAGATGGAGAACTCAATAATATGTACCAAACACCTATATCCATGCAACGTAGACACGAAGTAGCAAGAAGTTCCACAAAGAAGCAAATCACCTCGTGTACTTGACAGAGAAGCTATTTTAACAAATATATTTGTATGTGCCAAACTAATTGTTGGTGCAGAATCTGGTTGTCGTCGGATCCAGCTGGAGTGGAGGTGGACGAGGTCGCCACCGGGGACCTACAAAACAAAGTCCCATCCAGAGCCAGTGGGGGGTAGCTCCGGCAGGACCCTCCGACGATCAAGTTAGCTCTGGCCAACAGAAGTGGAGTGCTTTGGAATGAGTTCGGCAAAATTTTGAGAAGGAGAGGAGAGCTTAAAGCTTAGAGTTAGCGTATCTGGAGAATCCTTTTTATAGGCGGAGTTTGATGGTGACAGCTGCAGCTGCCAGATAGTGGGCCGCTCAAGGTCTGATGGAGTCAGTCACGGAGGAAGGTGCCGTATGCAGCACTGTCTGCCATAGATTGATGGTGACAGCCATCGCCGCCTGGTAGCGGATCGCCGTCGCCTGCAGCAGACTGATGGCGACCGTTCATCGAGATTTAATGGTCGTGGCTCTGAGAATCGGTGGACTTCGGTATGTATCAATTCCAGAAGAGTTCGGACTCCTGGAGGAGTTCGACCGAGGGGAAGCTCGGAAGGAGTTCGGTCAGAGGAGTGCGGAGGGAGTTCGGCTCTCGCAGGTGTCAGGCTGGAGGAGTCCGGCTCCGACTCCTGAAGAAGTCCAGCCGAAGGAGAAGCTTGGAGGAAGTTCGGGCTCTCGCGGGAGTCCGACTGAAGTTCGGTCACTGAGGAGTTCGACCGACTGAAGGAGTTTGACTAAGGCCCGACCGCTGGGAGTTCGAAGGAGCTCGACCGCTGAGGAGTTTGGCCGGCTGAAGGAGTTCGGCTAAGGCCTGACCGCTGGGAGTCCGAAGGAGCTCAGCCGCTGAAGAGTTCGGTCGGCTAAAGGAGTTCGGCTAAGATCCGTCCGCTGAAGCTTTTCCGTGGCTACCGATTGCATTAGGCTGAGCATCGAACTGGACTTTGGCAGGAGCGGAGTTTATCCCCAACAATAGTCCCCCCCACTTTCGAGTTCGAAACTCGAAGGAAGGGAGTGCAGAAAAGACGACTGCCGAAGTCCTCTTCTGGGATCCGTACTGGTTCAGGTTGAAGCTCGGGAGAGATCTCATCTCCAGCCAAAGTTAATGTTGAAGTTGAAGCCCGTAAGAGATCTCATCTCCAGCCGAAGTTGAAGTAGATCTCGTCTCCTGCGGTCGAGGTCGGAGGTTAAGCTCCTCGGAAGCGATATTGTCTCCAGCAGCTGAGGCTGACTCGGAGGAGATTTCCTCTCCTGCAGTCGAGGTTAATACGAGCACTCGGAAGAGATCTCATCTCTGACCGAGGTTGACGCAGACTCGGGGGAGATCTCCTCTCTTGCAGCCGAGATTAATACGGGCGCTCGGAAGAGATCTTATCTCTGGGCGAGATTGTCACGGTCGCTCGAGAGATATCTTATCTCTGACCGAGGTTGGCTCGGTCGCTCGAGAGAGATCTTATCTCCGACTCGCTCGAGAGAGATCTTATCTGTAGCCGAGGTTGGCTTGGACGCTCGGAAGAGATCTTATCTCTAGCCGAGGTTGGCACGGACGCTTGGGGGAGATCTTATCTCTTGCAGTCGAGGTTGCCTTGGGGGAGATCTTATCTCCTGTGGCCGAGGTTGATGCGGATGCTCGGAGGAGATCTTATCTCATGCAGCCGAGGTTGCCTCGGGGAAGATCTTATCTCCTACGGTCGAGGTTGACGTGGGCACTCGGGAGAGATCTTATCTCCTGCAGCCGAGGTTGGTCCGGACGCTCAGGGAGATCTTATCTCCTGCAGTTGAGGTTAACTCGGAGGAGATCTTATCTCCTACGGTCGAGGTTGACGCGGGCGCTCGGGGAGATCTTATCTCCTGCAACCGAGGTTCCCTCGGGAGATCTTATCTCCTGCAACCGAGGTTGGCCCGAACGCTTGGAGGAGATCTTATCTCCTACGGTCGAGGTTGCCTCGGAGAAGATCTTATCTCCTGTGGTCAAAGTTAATGCGGACGCTCGGAGAAAATCTTATCTCCTATAGCCGAGGTTGGCCCGGACGCTCGAGAGAGATCTTATCTCTGCAGCCGAGGTTGCCTCGGAGGAGATCTTATCTCCAACGGTCGAGGTTGATACGGGCGCTCGGGGGAGATCTTATCTCCTGCAGCCGAGGGTCGCCTCTTGGGGGAGATCTTATCTCCTGCAATCGAGGTTAATACGGACGCTCGGAGGAGATCTTATCTCCAGCAGCCGAGGTTGGTCCGGGGGAGATCTTATCTCTGGTCGAGGTTGGCCCGGTTTCGGAAGAGATCTTATCTCTAACCAAGGTTGTCCCGGTCGCTCGAAAGAGATCTTATCTCTGACCGAGGTTGTCGCGGTCGCTCGGAGAGATCTTATCTCTGGCGAGGTTGGCTCGGTCGCTCGGAAGAGATCTTATTTCTGGTCGAGGTTGGCCCGGTCGCTTGGGAGAGATCTTATCTCTGGCTGAGATTAGCTCGATCGCTCGGAAGAGATCTTATCTCTGACCGAGGTTATCGCGGTCACTCGGAAGAGATCTTATCTCTAGCTGAGGTTGTCGCAGTCGCTCGGAAGAGATCTTATCTCTGACCGAGGTTGACTCGGTCGTCGAGAGAGATCTTATCTCTAGCCAAGGTTGTCTCGATCACTCGGAAGAGATCTTATCTCTGACCGAGGTGGGCTCGATCGCTCGGGAGAGATCTTATTTCTAGCTGAGGTTGTCCCGATTGCTCGAGAGAGATCTTATCTCTAGCCGAGGTTGCCTCGAGGAAGATCTTATCTCCAGCAGCCGAGGTTGGTCCGATCGCTCGGGGGAGATCTTATCTCCTGCGGCCGAAGTTGCCTCGGGAGAGATCTTATCTCCTGCGGCTGAGGATAAAGATCTTTGACCTACTCATGTTAGGATGAGGTTCTCGTCCTGCTCCTAACACGGCAACTATTGACTGTTTGTTCCCTATTATCACATAGTTTTTGCACCCAAAGACAATATTATTGAAATGGAAGAATTTTACCGAAAGAAAGTTACGGACAGCACATCCCCGTTTCAGAATTGTGAGGGCGTTGTTCCTCCGAATTCCCTCGGACAGTAAGTCCTGGGCCGGACGACCTCCTCTATCTTAAGCTGGCCTTCTCAATTTGGAGCAAGCTTCTCTTGACTTTGACGCTGGGAGATGACAGCCAGCCGAAGTACCAAGCCCCGGAGATAGCGTCTATGATGCCGGGAGGCGGTCGATCTCCTTGCCATTCCTCCCTCAATAGTGGTTCTAACTTCTGTGGGAGAATTTCTTCGCACCCTTCCGTCGGGGCTTTCTTGATGACGAGCTCAAGAAGTTCGGGCCTTTCTTTCGCTGGGAGGTCGTGAGCGCGGTCGGACTTCGTTCCGCCCTCCTGTGAAAACTGTGGGAGAACTTCATGCCCCTTTGTCAGGACTTCCTCGATGACGAGCTCGAGGGGGAGTTCGGCGGCCTCGCTTACGTCGAACTTCATTCCGCCTCCTGTGAAATCTTTGTCAGAGCTTCCTTGATGACGAGCTTCGAGGAGGAGTTCGGCCTCGCTTACGCTAGGAAGGTCATGAGAGTGGTCAAACTTCATTCCGCCTCCTATGAAACCTTTGTCGGGGCTTCCTTGATGACGAGCTCGAGGGGAAGTTCGACCTCGCTTACGCTAGGATGGTCGACCGGATCGGTGGTCCCATCGTAACTCTCGAACTGTGGAAGCTTGAAGTTCGGCGGGACCGATTCCTGCATAATTTTCTACGAAAAAGGAGGGTCAGTACAAATGTCATTACCACGTGAGAAGAGAGTGTGACGAAGTTCTTCGATTCGTCGGCTCATTTCTAAGAGCCTTTGATTCAAGAGGTCTTCACGGTCTCTGATCTCCAAGATTTTCTGGTAGAATGGGTACGAAGCTTCCCCCTGGGTCGAGCCATGGTCCGAGTAGGGGCTCTCCCTCCTTTGCCTCCCCCTTCTGGGGATCGAAGGTCGGATAGCTGAAGTCGCTCGTTCCTGGACCGGACCACACGGCTCTGGAGAATCTCGCGCCGGTTGAGCTGGTGCCGGGGCCTGTCGGTGCATGGTCTGCACCACCTGCACCATCTCCGTGAGACCACGAACCTGCTGGACGAGCATGTTGAACTGCTCGACATCCACCGCAGCTACAGATGGAACCTGGGTTGCCGAGACTGGAGCGGGAGCGGACGAATCTGAACGAGATCGGGCCGCGGAGGCCGCCGATCGTCGGATCGAAGTTCTCTTGAGGGCATTTTTTCTCGGAAAAGAATTTTAAAGAGGAAGAAGGGAGATTTCTAGAGAGGGGAAAGAGAGGTCGTCGTTGAGCACTCCTTTAAGAACAAGAAAACCTCGAAGTTCAGGCCCTTCCTCTAGCGCCAATCTGTTGGTGCAGAATCTGGTTGTCGCTGAATCTAGCTGGAGTGGAGGTGGACGAGGTGGCCATCGGAGATCTGCAAAATAAAGTTCCATCCGGAGTCGGTGGGGGTGGCTCCGACAGAACCCTCCGACGATCAAATCAGCTCTGACCAACAGAAATGGAGTGCTCTGTAATGAGTTCGGCAAAATTTTGAGAAGGAGAGGAGAGCTTAGAGCTTAGAGTTAGTGTATCTGAAGGGTTCTTTTTATAGGCGGAGTTTGATGGTGACAGCTATAGCTGCCAGATAGTGGGCCGCTCGAGGTCTGATGGGGTCAGTCACGGAGAAAGATGCCGTCTGCAGCGCTGCCTACCACAGATTGATGATGACAGCCATCGCCGTCTGATAGCGGATCGCTGTCGCCTACAGCAGACTGATGGCGACCGTTCGTCGAGATTTAATGACCGTGGCTCTGAGAATCGATGGACTTCGGTATGTATCAATTCCAGAAGAGTTTGAACTCCTGAAGGAGTTCGCTCGAGGGAAAGCTCAGAAGGAGTTCGGTCAGAGGAGTGCGGAGGAAGTTCGGCTCTTGCAGACGTCAGGCTGGAGGAGTGAGGCTAAGGCTCAGTCGTTGGGGAGTTCGGAATGAACTCAGCCGCTGAATCCGATCGGCCGAATGAGATGTCTGGGAGGAGTCCGGCTCTGGCTCCTGAAGAAGTCCAGCTGAAGGGGAAGCTTGGAGGGAGTTCGGGCTCTCGCGGGAGTCCGACTGAAGCTCGGTCGCTAAGAAGTTCGGCCGGCTGAAGAAGTTCGGCTAAGGCCCGACCGCTGGGAGTCCGAAGGAGCTCGACCGCTGAGGAGTTTGGCCGACTGTCTGGAAGTCCGAAGAAGCTCGACCGCTAAAGAGTTCAGCCGACTGAAGGAGTTCGGCTAAGATCCGACCGCTAGGAGTCCGAAGGAGCTCGGCCGCCGAGCAGTTCGGCCGCCTAAAGGAGTTCGGTTAAGATCCATCCACTGAAGCTCTTCCGTGGCTATCGATTGCATTAGATTGAGCATCGAACTAGACTTCGGCTGGAGTGGGATTTATCCCCAACACTAATATTTAGAAAGAGAGAGAAAATAAAGCTATATGCAACTCTTGAAGAAGCAAATGTGGCTTTTATAGCCAAAACAACTAGGAAATACTTGATATGAAAATGTTTCTGAACTAGATGCAAATAAATATTGGTATATCGTAGTTCCAACTGTCAAACATGTAAAGAACTAGAATGTGTACTCACTCAAAGATAAAAAGAAGAGATAAAAGCGACCTTATAAAAAAATTATGAGATCGTTATCCTTGAAATGATTTTTCAGGATTGAAATACAAATAAGATAGACCAGGCAAAACAAATTTACATGAGACAGGAAATAGACTAGTCACTAGAAGGAATCTAGCATAGTTGTAGTGATATTAATGACAAAAAAATAATGAGTTCTCACCATGTTTTTTTAGTTTTGCCAAGTACAAAAATATGACACATCACCCATATATGTTAATCATTATAATTGGGATAAGACTGTCCATAGAAAATTTTAAAAGATAATGCACAATTTTGCATATAAAATGTGAGGCAGCCATCCATTTCATGATCAAGAACATAACATGAGTAGACATATTTGTGTATGTTTGATTATGGGGGGTGGAGCTGTTGGGGGTAAATGGAACTAGAGAAGAAAAATGGGAAGATATTTGTGCAGCATGTCAAGCTTTGGATGTGCACGCTTGCATGTCTATCAGAGTGATTTGGTGGGCATGCATTTGATGGAATCACTCATATGCATGTGAAAACAGTGCCTTCAATTAAAATTCTTGTTATGAAGGTGCATTTTACATGATCTCAATACCATGTACATCTCCGAGGTGTTGTCCATGACATAGAATAAACAACACTAATTTTTCAAAGCTGATTAGAATAAGATAACATATCTTTATCATATGAGAGTAGTATGGTCAAACAGTCATTTTAATCTTGCATAAGCACCAATGATAAAATGCGTTAGCAAGTTCTTTTTTGTTTCAATGGTTCGAATGTTGCATCAGACGCTCTGATATCAACTCCAAAGAGTTACAATAGTTCTCATATTAAAAATTATGAAAACTGATATGGAACCTCCAGTTAGTCGACAAAAACAGAACAATTCTAGCTGCTACTCATGTTAATCAAAAAAATCCACATGACATGATTTGCATATGTTTATCCTCCCAAAACAGGAAGATTGATTGACAGTTTTCAAATGGAAGATAAGGAACAGATCTATGATTGTCTGCGAAGCCTGTTGTGCTTGCTAATATTTAGTCAAGGCAGATTCACGGCTGTAAGACCAACAATAAGAATGTAAATGAAGAAGATAGAATCATCCCTTGGATGTTTAGAAATACAAATTTTCAGCTGGATTTGCATGTGGTAAATTCTACCTAAAATTCTAATGGTACAATCCAAATCAAATTACATGAGACTAAAAGAAAATATCATAATTCGAACAAATGGTTTTTGTATAAAAGATTCCAATCAGAACCGCCAGAAGAAAATATCATAATTCAAACAAATTCAATAGACCCGAATCCACTGGCTAAGTGTCGGTCATTTCCATCTTCTAATATAGAGCTCCTAATGTTCGGCTCAACTCTGAGATCAAACAATAGTTCCACTTTATCTTCTACATGACTACTGAAATTATCCTCATCAGAAAGCCACTGACAGCAATCCAATTCACCAATCTAAAAAATTCTACTAATTAGTCCTTGTCCCCATGATATCCTTATCTCCATCCTTGGCAAACCCTGTCCTTAAAAACAACCCTCTTTCACTGCAGAGATACTATTGCATGAGGGCTTCTGAAAATGAATTAAATCTACAGAGTTTGTAGATGCGGCCATGCATCCAAACTGGAAACTAAGCCCCAGTGATGGCAAAGGATCACTTACCCTATTACTTTAGGGCAGCGACAAGTTTTTGGTTCCAGGAAGCTCCAACATTGAATCCATCAGAAATGCAGGCAAACCACCTTGTCCTCTGGAGCTGAAAAGGTTTCCCCAGAAAACGATGAAGTCTCTAATGCAGTGCCATAAGCAAAGTACTTCCCCCAGGTTTACTAATGAGAATCTATATATAAGGCTACCATCCTCCTCTTTCTTTGTAAGGCTAAGGAAGCTTACATTTAGAAGATGTCGCAACCCTTTCTAAAATCATAGAGAAAGGACTAATACCACTCCTGGTAGCTAGAAGGAGTTTCTTGAAGAAAATAATAGGTCCTTGTTTTTCTTTGTTTTTTCTCTTAGCTTACATTTAGTTTAAGGCATAACTAGATGATGGTGTTGTTTCTAGGCGATTCCATAGCTTGGAATTAGCAGGCAAAAACCTCCAAATCCCAAGATCATATAAAACACTTAGTCCCCAAAGCAGAGACACCTTTATGGACATCAACCCATTTTTCAGCATATCCTTTTCTCCTTACAAGGAGATAGAAGCCAATCCACAGCAGCTTCAGCATGGCAATGCGACAGCCGAACTCTAGAAATTGAACCGAAACCACCGCCGATGCCGAAATTCACATTCTATGAAGGTGAAGACAGCCACCGTATGAAAGCACCAGTGGTCGGAGGTGGCGTCGGAGAATCCCAAATTTCGGAATTCTTGGTGACCTCCGTTCCACCTCCACCAACAGTGAGTAGGCCTCTCGGCCGACATTTCCACCGGTCATGGACTCCAGCTATCACATGGCCGAAGGCAGAGCAGGCGGGCGTGGGAGTGACAGAGGACCCGGCGGAGACATCTGGGAATAATATGGAGGCCTGAATTGGAGGCGTCGTGGTCGATGTTCCTTTATTTAAAGGCTTCTGCTCTCCTTCCTTCACGACCCAGACCACCTCAAGAGCAAAACCAGGAAAAGTTTTCTCCGATGTGGAAACCGGACAAGCTCCAGATCCAAACGGATTCAAAGTCTCGACCTTTCCCTCAAAACCGACGTCAGGGCAAGGATTCTTACCATCCGACGCATCGCCGGAGCTCCGACCCTGCTCTTCGGAGCTTGGCTTCCCCCTATTCCACCTTTGGAGTAGATGAGGGGTTCCGAGCGCTTCTTCCATTTGAGTTGTTCGGACGCTTCGAAGCTAGGTTTCGAAGCATTCTTCTCAGAGCCCCGGAATGCCTTCACAGAATTCTTGGAGGCCAGCGTTCCAGAGACCGGATGGGTCGATCTGGGAGTTCTTTGAAAGGAAGAAGAGGAATTTGGCAGCCTCCGGAGCTAGAAGGAGGAGAAGAAGCTCCACCGCCATTAAGCTCCTTCAATGGATTCCTCGGAGTCGGTTTCTTCTTCGTCTCAAACTTCTTCGCTAGGGTTTCTTCCGAGCTCTTCCCCTCGAACTCCGAAGCTCGGTTCATGCGTCTCTTTCCCCTCCCCCAAACCCTAACCCTTGCTCTCATGGAGACAAATCCACCGTACAGGGGCAAAAGAATTTTTATTTTTATTTTTTTATTTTTCCCGTGAATTGAGGAGGGCCCCCACCAGATCCGGTGAAGTTGCCTCTCCCCCTTCTCCAGGTCCGTGGGGAGGTGGGTCCCAGTGATCTGGGCCGTTCATCTGGAGATCTAAACAATTTTAGACGCCCGGACCGGCCGGTGGGACGGGAAATGGACGGCGGAGATTCGCTGCGTTCTCTCAGCGCCATGTGGTTATTCGGTCGTTATTTAAAGGGCAGGAGTGGGGGCAGGTAGAAGGAAACCCCATATTGTCTGCTTGTGTTCTCTGAGCTGCGCCACAACCATGGGTGAAGCCGAGAGGAAGAAGGTCGTCATCGACACCGATCCCGGAATTGGTAAAGCCCTAACCCTGATCTCCAAAAATGATTAAAAAACACCCATAATTTCTTGCTTCCAATCTATTGTTTTTGGGTTTGGTAAAATTTGAGTTGTTAATGTGAGTTTGTGTTCAGACGATGCGATGGCGATATTTGTGGCGCTGAACTCGCCGGAGATAGAGGTGATCGGGTTGACGACGATATATGGGAATGTCTATACCACGCTGGCCACAAGAAATGCGTTGCATTTGGTAATTCACCTCTCCCATGAATCATCTCTTTTCTTGCGGATTTTTTGGATCTGGTCTGGAAAATTGATGAACTGCTCTTCTGGTCAGTGGAGATTCATCTTCTTCTTCTTCATCTTCGTCGTCTTCTTATTCTTCTTCTTCTTTTTGAATCGATCTTCTGAAAGGGTCGAATATTTTCTGTTACGTATGAAAACCAATTCAATTTCATAAAAATAATTGAATTGAAAAAGGAAAAAAAAAAAAAGAGCGGAAGTTTATGTAGCATTTGATTCAAATTGCAGCGAGAGCTGCCAAAAGATCACCACCATTACCAAAGCATCATCCTCGATAATCGAGAACCAATGATCTACTATATGATACAATTACGTGGCTGAGCTTCTCAACCATTTCGGATATGAGATTTTCTAATCCTGATGGAGATGGTTTACATTTTGATACTACAAATTGAAATTTTGAGATTTACGAGATCTCTAATGCAGTGATGCAGGGCTGGGTGGGGGATTTAGCTTGATGATGGGTACTTAAGCTGGTAAACCATCCCATGATCTGTGGTGGTGTTTGGCAAGTAATTACCAGTTATTATATTTCTTCTTTGTTTTTCTAGTCTTCATGAACAAACCAAATCAAACCAAGTACAAACCCTGGGCATTTGGTAACAAGTTATATGATTGTGTATTGCATAACTACTATATAGTTAGCAAAAGAGGACAACCATAAGAAGTTCTGCTATGACAGCACTATAGCAATTAGAAATAGTTGCTGTAGATCATGGGATGGTGCATGAGTTTCAAATTACTTTGCTTATTTCACTAAGGTCTATACTGGAAATTCAGCCTCCACTATATGGTTAGTAGTTAACCTAAAATTCATCCTTTTTTTAGGTCCTTTGCATGTATTCCATTATCAATATTTGAAATTATACATGCCCTCACAAATTAATTATTTATGCATATAACCTTATAAATTATTTTTTATTGCACATCTACCCTTGACATCGTCATAAAGAAGGATCATATTCACAAAATTACAAACTTGAGAAATAAGATTCATTCTAGCATTAGGGAGAGTCCTACCGAAGAGACTGATGCCCTGTTAGTGCAATTAAAGACCATATGCTCTGGATATTTGTATACATGAGATTATAACCCACTGTCTAGCGTATCTTTTGAGAGGACTGGTGTCTACTATATCATTACACCATTTTACCTCCTTTTTTTTTTTGGTATAAACACTAAATATAGATCATTTATTCTGTTTCAGAAGTGTTATCTATCAATTTTAAGAATAACCATTTCTTGTAGGTTATTTGGTGTGTTTTTTTGGTACATTTATATTGGTGTGTATGAAAGTAATAATTTAAATTTCATTTGCTTCTCTTCAATTTTTTTTTTTTTTTTTCAACTGGTTTAGTTGGAGATCGCAGAGCGGACGGATATTCCGGTGGCCGAGGGATCTCATGTGACAATCACGGTATGTAGTGATCAATATATTATTACTTTGTGGCTACTGCTGGAAGACCACTTGTTGATCTTTTGCATCTTTCTTGATCTAGATCAAATTGTCGTACGTAAATAGTGATATTTATTAAAACAGCTGGAACCAGTATTGACTGTAGCAATGTTACACTTGTACATCCAGACTAGGAGTTTTACATGCCAAATTGTTATGTATATTCAATTTTATCTATATTGAGAATCCTTGAACATAAAAAGTTCTGTGGGGCTCCTTGCAGCAAAAGTTTGTCAATATCTTGATCTTGAGTTCTGGTCAAAGTCTCTTAATTTTACTAGTTCAAAGGGCAGTTCTTTGACTTCTCAGTGCATGAAGTTATGTGCAAGCTTTTTCAGTTGCATATTTAGACTTTATTGACACTTAACGTTTCCCACCTGCTTTTGTGAACAAGCTGGATTTTGTTTTTATTAATGCATGTAAATGCGCATAAACAGTAGGTTAGGTGTGTTTCCTCCAATGAATGTATGAGTATGTAAATTGTATTTAACTTCCTGTGCATCTACTCATGCGAGCATGCAGTAGATCCTTTCTTCTGCACTGATATTTTTGCTTCCAAAATTATTAATCAAAATATAGATTAAATCTTGGAAGAACATTACTTACTTTGTTTTCTAAATGTGTAAAGAAAGGTACAAAGCTTAGAATTGCTGATTTCGTCCATGGTGCGGATGGCCTTGGAAACCTGAACTTTTCTCCACCTAAAGGGAAGCCCATTGATCAGTCTGCTGCTGCTTTTCTGGTTGAACAGGCAAATCTTTATCCTGGAAAAGTCACTGTGGTTGCACTTGGCCCACTTACAAATGTTGCCTTGGTCAGTTTGTTGTTCCGTTGACTTGTATTCTGAACATAATACTCTGAATATACTATCTTTAGTTAACTTTTTGTAGCTCTTCTTGGTATTGAATCAGGCCATTCAACTTGATCCTGCATTTCCAAAAAAGATAGGGCAAATTGTTCTTCTTGGTGGTGCATTTTCAGTGAATGGGAATGTCAATCCAGCAGCAGAGGCTAATGTATGCCTAATCTTTCCTGGCAGCTTGTGTATGTTTGTTCATATGATGCATGCATCTATGGTTGGTGTAACTTTGGATTTCCATAATTTAATGTGATAGCCTCACTTCACTTTCAAATATTTATAAGAACTCAAATTCGTAATTATATTATTGCATAATATTTGCAGATCAAAAAGGTAATTTATTCAACTCTGGTAAACTCACAAATACCATTGATATTTTAGTGTGCACTGTGGGCATTTCACAGGTATCCCTTCTACGATGCACATAGGAAGATATTGAATTGTCAGTTTTCCATTTTGCTTTCTTGAAGAAATTAGACTACAAGATCTTATAGAGAAGAGACTAAAGACTCAAAATTCGACAGCTTAAAGTTGAGGCAACATGTCAAGTCAAATATTTGCTGAGTACACTGGTCCACCTTAGCTTAACTTTCCTGATTGTACAAAACATTCATTTCGTAGAATTCCTTTTGAGCTTATAAGATTCAATTCTTATTCTGTTAAAGTGAAGAGTTTACTTTCATTATGCAATCAAGAAAAGGGTTGCCTTACATACGATACAGCACATTTCGATCATTATGAGGATAAGTTAACAGGGTTCATGTTATCATCTTCTAAGAAAGGTATGTCATATGTAAGGTTTCAGGAACCGGTACGATATAGTACCAGATACCATACTATACCAAGTGTCAGTATGGTGTGGCATGCTGGTATGGTACTAGCACGCAAATCTTTTTCAGTTTATTTTGATTCCAAATATTTTTTTATTAATTTTTAAATTAATTTAGATCCAGATTAATTTTTTTTTATGTTATATAATAATTTTATCATTCCAAAATAAAATAAAAGAAGTCTAAAACAATGTATTAAATGTATCTAAAGTACAAACTATAAAGAATAATTTACTAAACCTCAAAATCTCTACTGATCTAATATCTCATGTAGTGTTTGTGACGTTCGTAGATATTTGGATTATCTGCATACTTCGGAGAAACATTAGCCCATCCCTCTAACCAAGTAGTACTATAGTCCTAAACATTCATCCTATAAGGTATCCTCTTTAGATTATAAGATATCTCAAATCTCTCACTTAAACTCTGACTCTGAGATATATCCTCGGGATGAAGGTATGGCTGTGGAGGAGCCATCCAAATATGTTGACAGCAAAATTTGATCTGTAAGATGCTCCGGGCTGCATAGGATAGTAGTTATTGAAAGACAATATCTCGGATGCACCATATCCATATCTATATGGATCATAAGCTACATGCAGATGATAGAATCCATAATGTGAGGATGATCGAGATACATCTATGGATCATACTTCACATGCAAGGTTATCTGCAGTTGTATCTTATATCGGACGACCTCTAGGAGGCCGTCACCTATATGAAATCGTATCCTCGTGGGCTCTATCAATTCATGCACCATGATCCTTATCTTGTGTGGCATGTATAAACTGAGACTCACCGATAAATCAAATACTATCCTATAACTACGTCTCATGAACGATGATCTCTTGTCCTCGAGTCCCTCCCTGGTCATCAGATCTATAACTATTATCATCACTCTCCTTGGTCTCTGAATTTGAGCTAATTAACTCCTGCACTCTCGAGGGTGCTGCAACTGTCTTTTCTTTTTTTGCTTTTTCGCTGAGCACTCACTTGACCTCCCCTGATGCCCCTTTATGATTGATTTTGTTGTATCTAGGAGGATGGATGTCTTCTTTGTACTTGAGATGACAGGTTTCATCTCAAAAATTCTCGCTCAAACATCTAGAAGGATGTCTTGGATATAGAATCACACGATGAATGACTCCCTTGTGGCCCCTCGAGCTGTGGCTGATCAGTTGAAATCTTATATAGAATATTTGTATCTATTCATTGCCCTGGATCCATCCTGATCTCCCTAGCTACTAAATTGGCTGGTCATGGAGGAGATCCCAACTCATCAAGTTTTGGCTCCTATTGTTGGTCTGCAAGCCATATGATCATTGGATCGTTGTCTTCATTAGCATAATCACCTAACGTCGAATTCGTGTACTTCAGCTGTACGTCCTCTTGGATGCATTTTAGCCTCAACTTCAAATTATAGTGAACGTATACAAGATCATTGAGGCACTTTTGTATCAGACGATTTTTCTATTTACTGTGGATAAGGGCGAATAGAGGAGACCATCTGAGAAAGAATGGGGATGGCCACACCTTTCAAATTTTATGCAGACTATCCAAAATGAATTTACCATTCAGCTACAAAAATATTAAGCAAAATTATATATCATGTTTTATGATATTAGTAGGCATGTAATGTCAACAAAGTCTTCTCGTTATTGATATGTAATTTATCTGGATTCATCTTCTTTTTGCTTACGACAGCTGATGAGACTCCAAAGCTATTTGTACCCTCTCTAAATTGTTTCATTTATGAAAAATATATTTGTTAAATTAACAAATATGTTATTGATTATAGACCAAATTCAGTTAAATGCTTACATCTTAGTTAATCTAATATACCTCTTACAGACACATAGATGCGATTTTTAGATCGGGCACCATCTTATATATCATATTACAGAGAATAGTGAATCTATCCCAGAAATGGTGTATAGGAATCTCGGATTCAAATAGTAAATTGCAAATGAATTCCACAAATGATTAAGTAAACTTATACAAGTATAAGAAAAGAAAAATTTTAAAAATTTTTTTGAATTAATGCTTATCGGTTAGATGCAAATCCCTATCCATCTAGTAGTCCCAGTGGTGCTCAACGATGTTGATATATTTTTGGATATGTTTCGAATTTATCTCACTGATCTTTTTTTTTGTTCTCTATAATGTGATATAAGAAGCCCATCTAGGGGTAACTTTCACTATCCACAGCGCGAAATACCTCGTATAACTACTTGATAACCTTCACTATCTTATCAACCCATTGCTATAATGATTGACTTCTTTCCAAGTTCTCTACATGACTTCCTTTAGTGCCGGCTCTTGCATATCTATGCTCCTGCCACTCGGCACTGATAAACATCTGATGCAAGGCTACTTTCTTCTTCTGTCACATGACTCCTACTAATAACATATCTCTAGAGGACCTCTTTCTATTGCCAAAAGCCCTCGGCATAGATAAAACACTATACCTACCTTTACTGGCTATCTTCCTGATCGAGATGGTCCTTCTGAACTCCGATTGTCTCCCAACAGTCGTAGAGCCAGACCTCGATTCATAGCATGACGGTCCAAATCATTCTCTATACCTAGGTATCTTCTCTAGCCGGTACTAATTATCCAAACTTTTCTGAATGGCAGCCTCAATCTGTATCTCCTTGTCATTTGGAGTGGAGGCCTTCTCTGACTCTTTGAGTTATGAGAAGGTGGCTTTGCGGCTTAATGGTTTACCTTCATCCTCTTCTACTTTACGCTCTCTTTCACTGCTTTAGAATTAGCAAAGTACTTTTTCATCAGCTGTCAGACCTCCTATGGGCATTTTCGACACATGGTCACATCGAGATAACCACCGGCCAAATGCTGCTTCAACCTAGTCACCCCTCCGTCGTTGAACTATGTGTTGCACCATTTGCATCTCCAATAGTGCCGAACCAAGAGCATCTCGCCATGCTTCCAATCAATGTCACGCTCTGTATTATTCTTCTTACTCACTTATATAAGTTTAATAATATATGTTAGTTTAATAATTATATAAAAATATTATAATTTTTCATCATTAAAAAATCTATTTTTTAAACTTCAGAAAATACAGCTGATTAATATATTTTATATTTCTAATTTCTCATAATTTTTATGTATCTTTAATTTTTTTAATTTTTAATAATAATTTTAAATATTATATATTTAAAAAATATATATTATATGCTTCAAATAATACTTCTAAATTAGCTAAAATATATTACTAATTTAATATATTTTTAAATTGATTATATTTTTTTATTATTTAAGTAATTAAAATATATTTTAATTTTAAAAATTTTAAAAATTTATTTAAGCTTAGATCTAAGTAGAAACATGTCATGGATGCTACATATATTTTTCTAAGCCCATTAACATGCGTTAAATATTATATTTTTATTTTATTCAAAATTAAGCTTAGGCTATTATGCATATCATACATCAGAATCTTCATAATCTTCATAATCGGACATAAAATTTATATTTAAAGTAACTTGAATTATCCTAAAAATATTCTGAATTTATAATTTTTTGATTTTTTTATTTTTTTAAAATTTTTTTATTCTAAAAATATATATTTTTAAATATATATAATTAATAAAAATTAATGATTTTAGCATCATCGTGTAGATTATCCAAAGATCTACGATATATAATGAAATCATAGCAAAATCATAAATTTTGGCATGATTTTCTTTTATTTTTTAATTTTTTGCCCATTTTCGGCCAAGAAAAAAACGAAAAGAATTAGTGAGAAAATGGTGGATTACCTTGCTTCCGGTCAAAATATGTCGACTATTCGAATAAATTGTCCAAGTTTTTCGGAGCATGGAATATTTTTTTCTTCGCTTCTCGTTCGTCATCGAAGTTATAGAGAAGAAAACTTCTCGATGACTGAGAAGCGAAGAAAACTTCTCAGTGACTGAGTCTCTGCCTTTCACAAAAAGGCCGAGCAAGCCCCCCATCCCCCCCCATGCCACAGCCCCCCATCCCCCACCCATGTGAACCCAGTATGGCTCGATTTGGGCCCGAACCGAAGAATACTGCCTGATTTTGGACGGTTCAAGCTGGAACCCTACCAAACCGACTGTTTCAGTATGGTTCGGGCCATTTCCCAAAAATTTTGGCTGAATTGGATGGGCTCCCTGCCGGTCCAGTTCATGCGGGGTATGCCGGCCGGTTTGGGCCGGTATGGAATACCATGGTCATATGAATTATCTGCTTGTTTAACTTAAGCAATATATATATCGAAATAATTGGTTTAGATGAATGGACTTTTATGTTCTGTTTGTTCCAACCAGTGTTTTCTCAGTGTGAGCTGTACATCGAGGACATGTTTCTATGACTAAAATATGACTGTTAATTATTCTTACATTTTTTTACCAAAGTTGACTTTTCTTAAAAAAGACAGACCATCATCTTATCTTTGTTTCTGCAAATGGAGAAGCAGATCTTTGGTGATCCAGAAGCTGCTGATATTGTGTTCACTAGTGGAGCTGATATTTTGGCTGTGGGAATAAATGTGACGCACCAAGTTGTTCTGACAGGTAAACTTTCAAATCAGATTACTGGTTCTGTATTATCCATAACGTGGTGTTTATGCTGTCAAAATTAAAACATTTTGTTTCACCTGTCAGGAAAATATTCTGCTGTTTTTTCTCAGGAGAACCCTTATCAAAAACTTTAAAAATTAAACTTATTCACGGATGTAGATTTTTACTATAAAATCATAGGATATCTCTTTATAAAATATAAAGAGTCCAAAAGAATATTTGTTATTTTACTTGCAAATGTTTCTAATCTCTTTGGCAACCTGATCATGAATTTGTGTTGTTTCGCCATGCGATGGTCCTCTGTGATGGAAAACACGTGTCTCTACTTACATAAGCTTCTTAACACATTTTGTCATTCAGTCTGTCCTCATTGGCATACTATATGTAAATGGCCAATCTAGCAAGAAAGGATTATCCTATATCTTTCAATTGCCTTGATGGATATGATAACCAAATTTGAGAAGTTACTTTCTCTGGGGTCTTGAAGATTCTCCTTATCATTAGTTATTCTTCGATTAAATATATTTAAGATTAAATTCATTGAAGTATGATTCACATAACAATAACGTTAGCTGCAGATGGTCTGGCCTTGAGCCTTTATTCAGAGTTCTTACTTTTGTGGAGCATCAATTAAACAGGCAATTACTGTCATAATCTTTATGACCAGCACACAGGGCATTTGCCATCATATATCCTAATGTTTTTCCTTATTTTTTCTCCTCAGTCTATAATCATTTACATATCCTGTTTAGTCCCTATAGGTTGTAATTGAGGATCGTAAATTGCATTCCTAATGTCAAACTCATTATGAATTGATTGTCAACAACTACAGAAACAGTTAGTCATGACAGGCCTTTTTATTAAAATCCATGCAATAATAATGACATTTAAAGTTGATGGTGCTGCAATATCTATTTTCTCGTTGAATAAGTAACATTTTGACATCATTGCAGAAGCTGATCGAAACAAGCTTGCACTATCAAATGGCAAATATGCTCAATACCTGTGCAAGATCTTAGAGATTTACTTTTCATATCACCATGAAGCCTATTCAACACAAGGTTTGTTGTGGAAGGAGAAATTATTCAGAAATGATGCAAAGGCAGCACAAATGTTTTGATGGATGTCTTTTGGATGCAGCTGTCTACCTTCACGACCCAACAGCACTTCTTGCAGCAGTCAATCCATCACTGTTGACTTATACTGAAGGTGCGGTACGGGTTCAGACAAGTGGCATCACAAGAGGCCTTACGATATTTGATAATACCAAGAAAAGGTCAGCAGATTTTGCTATCTAGAGATCAATCACAGGCATGTTTAACAATAATAGAAGTGAACAAGAAATTTAAACAGAGTATTTATTGTAGTATAATGCATTTGTATCTTCCTGTCACATGCTGATATGCATTTATCAACATTCTCTTAAAACTACTCCTGTTATTTGAGTTTATTTAGATACCAAAGATCATAGTTGTGATGCATGTAACACTAGTGCAATATATACCAGATCAGTGGACCTTCTCTTAAGTTCTTCTCATGGTTAAGCTACAGAAGCATGCATGAAATTCCAAATTTTATTATTATATTGTTGATTTGGATGTCAGATGATATATGGTAATGATGAGACAGATAATCACATAATGCTAGGGTTACTTACAAAATTAACAGCAAAGTACTTTCGTAATAAAAATTTCTATACCTTCACGACCCAACAGCACTTCTTGCAGCAGTCAATCCATCACTGTTGACTTATACTGAAGGTGCGGTACGGGTTCAGACAAGTGGCATCACAAGAGGCCTTACGATATTTGATAATACCAAGAAAAGGTCAGCAGATTTTGCTATCTAGAGATCAATCACAGGCATGTTTAACAATAATAGAAGTGAACAAGAAATTTAAACAGAGTATTTATTGTAGTATAATCCATTTGTATCTTCCTGTCACATGCTGATATGCATTTATCAACATTCTCTTAAAACTACTCCTGTTATTTGAGTTTATTTAGATACCAAAGATCATAGTTGTGATGCATGTAACACTAGTGCAATATATACCAGATCAGTGGACCTTCTCTTAAGTTCTTCTCATGGTTAAGCTACAGAAGCATGCATGAAATTCCAAATTTTATTATTATATTGTTGATTTGGATGTCAGATGATATATGGTAATGATGAGACAGATAATCACATAATGCTAGGGTTACTTACAAAATTAACAGCAAAGTACTTTCGTAATAAAAATTTCCAGTCCATTTCCCTGCAAAGATCATGATGAGATTCCAGACATCTACCACAGAAAAGGTAGCTTGTAGGTGTTGCAGACTCTGAATATAAGTTTGCTGGTTTTTCAGGCCAGATAGGAGCCATGAGGTTAATGTCTGGATTGGGCAAAACTAATGCAATTTTAGCCAAAACAGCACAAGTCCTGTTTGTTTGTCAGTCTTATAAGCAGTACCAATATAAATGTCATATGACATTAAATTCTAACACACATTATCATTTCATACAACACTTTAGAACTTCCTCATACTTTAATATGAAGATGGACATCACCATTGTGGAAATGATCTGTGTTTATTACTGTATAAATGATTTTAATGCAAAATAGAAATCTTATATAGCTTAATACTATTTTAATTGGTTTTGTTCTTGGACATTTAAAAAAGAATCCAACAATATTAGTCATGTCATGGCACTCACCGGTACTTTAAAATGCATCAGCACTCATTAATCATTTGCACACCTTAAATGGATAACTGAAGGTTCGAAGGAGTGTCTAAGCACCTGGAATTTTGTATAAAACCGCTTATTCTATGGAGATAAATTTGTTTCATGAATGAAATAAGACCAATGGGTGTATTTGCATAAGAATACTGAAGATAGATTCATAAAACAGACCTGAAGGAAGGACAAAGCTTGTTGGTCATTATGATGGTTGTTCAATTCCTATCAGTGCAAGTCAATGCTACATGAGATTGTGCACACATGGAAGGCAGATAATTTCCATTGCATCAAATATTCTGTCCTATGTTCTTGCTCATATTGTCATGATCCATACATCTACTGCATATGTGTGTGTGACACACGTACACACACACACACACACACACAGAGAGAGAGAGAGAGAGAGAGAGAGAGAGAGGGAGAATCACATCTTGCATTTATGTTCATATGGTCATGATAAATTCATCCATTGCTACTTCTAATTAAAGATAATTGTGTTGACGAAGGGTTTCTTCCGATAAATTGATAAAAACAGAAGGGTTTTCATGTCCTTCTGTAAAGAAATTTTGGATGTACAACAGGGTTGTAATACTAAATTGTAGATCATTTGACTTAGCATGATTTGCTTGTCAAAACATTCCAGGTATGCCGAAATCACAGAGTGGTCCAATAAGCCAACTGTGAAAGTTGCTGTCACGGTTGATGCTCCTGCCATCGTTGAGCTGGTCGTGGATAGGCTCATGAACTCTTAGCAGCATTGATCCATGGCTGGAAGATGTTGCAGCTAGGGAAACAAGAAGTGGCCAGAAGCTGGTTGATTGCTTCTCCAAAACATCTCTGCAACTGATGGTATGCAACTGAGTCTGTGATCAATGAGTTGCATTTGTAATAGTTTTCTTTTACTTCATATTCTGTGACAAAAGAAGGGATCAGTATGATAACTCCCCAGTACTCTAAGAAAATGGCATGCAATCAGATATTGCCGAACATTTTAGAATTTTTAAGAATATTCGACAGACTCTTTTGGTACAGATCTCTTAGTGCAATGAGATTGTAACATGCAACTCAGGAATCGTGGTGCCATAAAGTACTCCTTGTAGTTTGGTGATTTGTAAGTTCAATGATGGAGTGCTTACTTGAGGACAGCAAAGATCAGTTTTATGTTACAATGAACACTGGCCACACTAAGAAGGCAGATTTCCCCATGTAGGGTACATTCTTGCTTCATTTCACTCCTTTCAGATTTCCCCAAGCGATTCTGTTTTAGGAACTTGAGCTTATGGCATTAGCATAGGCAATCCAACAATAGCAACAATTTTTTTTCAGTCAAAATGAAGATGAGAGGGCTATCAGATTAATTGGGAACATGAATAATTGAAGAATCCACTCAATATATTGAAAATTTAAAATTGGCACCTCAAAGCTTGGTTCATTAACCAATTCTGAGACTTCGCGTTCAGGTTTTTTCCATACTTATCAAGTTAAAATGAATGCCACGAAAGAAACGCAGGATAAAGTGCTACATAATACACATTATCGGTGCAATTTTTTTGTTGTAATTGGAAAAACCATATTCATAACTGGTGTTATCCTGGAAGAGCCCATAGTTTCTACACATGCAATTAAATAATGATCCAGTAAAAGAAATTCCAAACATATCATATCAATTTGTTGGAAAACTACAAAAAACGGTTAGTTACATACTGAATTTGCAGCAATTAAAAAAAAAAAAAGCAAAAACAAAAAACCAAGGTTGCATTAGTTTCAAAATGCGAATTAGAATTGGAATGATTGGAGGCAGAATGGCTATATCCTACAACAATGCATTTGATTTGTGATGGAAATTGAAATGAGGTTTAGATATTAGGAGAGAGTGTGAATTAAAATAAAGACTTTCCCCAATCCAATAGTTAGAATGTGAGGTATTTATTTTTATTTTAGAGTCCATTTTTTTCTAATCAAATATGTCCTTACTAGTAAAATTAATTTATTGCATGCAACCTATGGGCTTTCAGGTGCTCTATGATTGTCATCTCTCTGACCAATCTGAACCCACGGACGTGGTTGGCTTCATTCTAGGAATTGATCTGTAGAGGATAAGAAAACATGAAAGCTACTTGATATCCTTGGATGGGATGATCTTTGCAAGAGCCAGTGTCTTTAATAATATTAGTTAATAAGAGTATACTAGTTAATTATTGGAAGGGAATTTATGACATAAGAAAATCACATCTGTCATGTTTTCCACTCATGATCACAACCACCATGCGCAAGGTGATTAACCCCATTATTAACAATGGCACGACTCCCGCTGGCCTTTCTTCCTCGACTGGGAATAGTTTAGAGTAGGTTTCTTTTGTACCACAATCTACCACATTGGCTACGAGCTTACACCTTGACCATCCACGTGTAGTCTTGTATGTGTTCTTCAATTACAATTCCCCTCATGACAGTGCATCTCTAGACGACAAGCTTTATTAGTACGGCCATATGCCATTTTTATGATAAATTATTGGTTGGACCAAACCCACAAACGGACTAGTTCAATCATGAATGGATATGCACAAAGATGGACAAAAAACAAAATGAGAGGAAGAGAATACAATACGTGCTTTTATCCATGTTGTTTCATGATTGGACTGAAGCGTAATAATGGATCTGATCTAACTAAAACTTTCATCTATCTCTTAGCACATGTTGGACTGTTGAGCATTAAATTTATTGGTGTAGAATTTGATTATCGTCGGATATAATTGGAACTAGAGATATCGAGGTCGCCGTCGAGACTTGTAAAAGAAATCCAAATCGAAGGAGGGATGGCTCCCACTGAATCCCCCAATGGTCAAATCAGCCCTTCCGACTAAGAGAAATGGAATGCTCAGTAGAAAAAGTAACAGAATATCAAAAAGAAGAAGAAAGCTTAGGAAGGAAAGCGTATCTGAAGGATCTCCTATATAGACAGAGCCCGTAACAAACTGATGGTGACAACCGTAACACCTAGTAGTGGACCATTCGGGGCCACGTGGGGTTTGTTATGGAGGATGGTGTCCGTTGTCGTGATGTGCCAGTCCATTAGGACTTGATAGTCGAAGTTCGGAGGAGGTAGGCACTGACGGTGATGAGCTTTGAGTTTCACCAATTTCAGAGGAGTTCGGGCTCTTTCAGGATCGTATGTGTGTAAGTGGGTTCATGTTGTACGGATAGCTGGATTTGCATAAACGTGGAGGCCTTTCTAGGTGACTGCAGTGAGTTCGATCGGAAGGAATTTGGAAGCCCTATGACTAGAGAAATCCTGAAGGAAGTCCGCTGGAG
>QRFJ01000038.1:1576471-1681078 GCA_006176705.1 Cocos nucifera
TATTTTATGCATTAAAGCAAAGTCGACAAAATAATTTGTTTGAGACTTTTCTATGAAGTGTTTTGTGGACATGTTTGCAGTCCAACGCATACAAAATATTTTTGTGTACTACAAGAATAATTATGACGCGGTGTGGCTTAACTAAAGAATTTAACATATTAAAAATGATTCCCCAATTTCTCTCAATTCCATGAAACAAACAAATGCAGTTTTTGACCATAAGACACAAAACTAGAAGGTTGGATTACTTCATCCATTTTAAGGATGGTAACTTTGATATTTTATGAGTGTTTTGATTTGGCTCATGGTTTACTCGCAAGATACTTTAAGAAGAGAATTCAAGCCCAATAGTCCACTCAAATGATGGTTTAAGCCTAACAACTATTTGGATCTAAGAACGACTAACTCACTATAAAAGCTACTATAGATAAAACACTATACCTACCTTTACTGGCTATCTTCCTGATCGAGATGGTCCTTCTGAACTCCGATTGTCTCCCAACAGTCGTAGAGCCAGACCTCGATTCATAGCATGACGGTCCAAATCATTCTCTATACCTAGGTATCTTCTCTAGCCGGTACTAATTATCCAAACTTTTCTGAATGGCAGCCTCAATCTGTATCTCCTTGTCATTTGGAGTGGAGGCCTTCTCTGACTCTTTGAGTTATGAGAAGGTGGCTTTGCGGCTTAATGGTTTACCTTCATCCTCTTCTACTTTACGCTCTCTTTCACTGCTTTAGAATTAGCAAAGTACTTTTTCATCAGCTGTCAGACCTCCTATGGGCATTTTCGACACATGGTCACATCGAGATAACCACCGGCCAAATGCTGCTTCAACCTAGTCACCCCTCCGTCGTTGAACTATGTGTTGCACCATTTGCATCTCCAATAGTGCCGAACCAAGAGCATCTCGCCATGCTTCCAATCAATGTCACGCTCTGTATTATTCTTCTTACTCACTTATATAAGTTTAATAATATATGTTAGTTTAATAATTATATAAAAATATTATAATTTTTCATCATTAAAAAATCTATTTTTTAAACTTCAGAAAATACAGCTGATTAATATATTTTATATTTCTAATTTCTCATAATTTTTATGTATCTTTAATTTTTTTAATTTTTAATAATAATTTTAAATATTATATATTTAAAAAATATATATTATATGCTTCAAATAATACTTCTAAATTAGCTAAAATATATTACTAATTTAATATATTTTTAAATTGATTATATTTTTTTATTATTTAAGTAATTAAAATATATTTTAATTTTAAAAATTTTAAAAATTTATTTAAGCTTAGATCTAAGTAGAAACATGTCATGGATGCTACATATATTTTTCTAAGCCCATTAACATGCGTTAAATATTATATTTTTATTTTATTCAAAATTAAGCTTAGGCTATTATGCATATCATACATCAGAATCTTCATAATCTTCATAATCGGACATAAAATTTATATTTAAAGTAACTTGAATTATCCTAAAAATATTCTGAATTTATAATTTTTTGATTTTTTTATTTTTTTAAAATTTTTTTATTCTAAAAATATATATTTTTAAATATATATAATTAATAAAAATTAATGATTTTAGCATCATCGTGTAGATTATCCAAAGATCTACGATATATAATGAAATCATAGCAAAATCATAAATTTTGGCATGATTTTCTTTTATTTTTTAATTTTTTGCCCATTTTCGGCCAAGAAAAAAACGAAAAGAATTAGTGAGAAAATGGTGGATTACCTTGCTTCCGGTCAAAATATGTCGACTATTCGAATAAATTGTCCAAGTTTTTCGGAGCATGGAATATTTTTTTCTTCGCTTCTCGTTCGTCATCGAAGTTATAGAGAAGAAAACTTCTCGATGACTGAGAAGCGAAGAAAACTTCTCAGTGACTGAGTCTCTGCCTTTCACAAAAAGGCCGAGCAAGCCCCCCATCCCCCCCCATGCCACAGCCCCCCATCCCCCACCCATGTGAACCCAGTATGGCTCGATTTGGGCCCGAACCGAAGAATACTGCCTGATTTTGGACGGTTCAAGCTGGAACCCTACCAAACCGACTGTTTCAGTATGGTTCGGGCCATTTCCCAAAAATTTTGGCTGAATTGGATGGGCTCCCTGCCGGTCCAGTTCATGCGGGGTATGCCGGCCGGTTTGGGCCGGTATGGAATACCATGGTCATATGAATTATCTGCTTGTTTAACTTAAGCAATATATATATCGAAATAATTGGTTTAGATGAATGGACTTTTATGTTCTGTTTGTTCCAACCAGTGTTTTCTCAGTGTGAGCTGTACATCGAGGACATGTTTCTATGACTAAAATATGACTGTTAATTATTCTTACATTTTTTTACCAAAGTTGACTTTTCTTAAAAAAGACAGACCATCATCTTATCTTTGTTTCTGCAAATGGAGAAGCAGATCTTTGGTGATCCAGAAGCTGCTGATATTGTGTTCACTAGTGGAGCTGATATTTTGGCTGTGGGAATAAATGTGACGCACCAAGTTGTTCTGACAGGTAAACTTTCAAATCAGATTACTGGTTCTGTATTATCCATAACGTGGTGTTTATGCTGTCAAAATTAAAACATTTTGTTTCACCTGTCAGGAAAATATTCTGCTGTTTTTTCTCAGGAGAACCCTTATCAAAAACTTTAAAAATTAAACTTATTCACGGATGTAGATTTTTACTATAAAATCATAGGATATCTCTTTATAAAATATAAAGAGTCCAAAAGAATATTTGTTATTTTACTTGCAAATGTTTCTAATCTCTTTGGCAACCTGATCATGAATTTGTGTTGTTTCGCCATGCGATGGTCCTCTGTGATGGAAAACACGTGTCTCTACTTACATAAGCTTCTTAACACATTTTGTCATTCAGTCTGTCCTCATTGGCATACTATATGTAAATGGCCAATCTAGCAAGAAAGGATTATCCTATATCTTTCAATTGCCTTGATGGATATGATAACCAAATTTGAGAAGTTACTTTCTCTGGGGTCTTGAAGATTCTCCTTATCATTAGTTATTCTTCGATTAAATATATTTAAGATTAAATTCATTGAAGTATGATTCACATAACAATAACGTTAGCTGCAGATGGTCTGGCCTTGAGCCTTTATTCAGAGTTCTTACTTTTGTGGAGCATCAATTAAACAGGCAATTACTGTCATAATCTTTATGACCAGCACACAGGGCATTTGCCATCATATATCCTAATGTTTTTCCTTATTTTTTCTCCTCAGTCTATAATCATTTACATATCCTGTTTAGTCCCTATAGGTTGTAATTGAGGATCGTAAATTGCATTCCTAATGTCAAACTCATTATGAATTGATTGTCAACAACTACAGAAACAGTTAGTCATGACAGGCCTTTTTATTAAAATCCATGCAATAATAATGACATTTAAAGTTGATGGTGCTGCAATATCTATTTTCTCGTTGAATAAGTAACATTTTGACATCATTGCAGAAGCTGATCGAAACAAGCTTGCACTATCAAATGGCAAATATGCTCAATACCTGTGCAAGATCTTAGAGATTTACTTTTCATATCACCATGAAGCCTATTCAACACAAGGTTTGTTGTGGAAGGAGAAATTATTCAGAAATGATGCAAAGGCAGCACAAATGTTTTGATGGATGTCTTTTGGATGCAGCTGTCTACCTTCACGACCCAACAGCACTTCTTGCAGCAGTCAATCCATCACTGTTGACTTATACTGAAGGTGCGGTACGGGTTCAGACAAGTGGCATCACAAGAGGCCTTACGATATTTGATAATACCAAGAAAAGGTCAGCAGATTTTGCTATCTAGAGATCAATCACAGGCATGTTTAACAATAATAGAAGTGAACAAGAAATTTAAACAGAGTATTTATTGTAGTATAATGCATTTGTATCTTCCTGTCACATGCTGATATGCATTTATCAACATTCTCTTAAAACTACTCCTGTTATTTGAGTTTATTTAGATACCAAAGATCATAGTTGTGATGCATGTAACACTAGTGCAATATATACCAGATCAGTGGACCTTCTCTTAAGTTCTTCTCATGGTTAAGCTACAGAAGCATGCATGAAATTCCAAATTTTATTATTATATTGTTGAT
Source organism: Cocos nucifera (assembly GCA_006176705.1). Taxonomy (NCBI): domain Eukaryota; kingdom Viridiplantae; phylum Streptophyta; class Magnoliopsida; order Arecales; family Arecaceae; genus Cocos; species Cocos nucifera. The sequence continues at coordinate 1,580,606 of QRFJ01000038.1, forward strand.
TTGGATGTCAGATGATATATGGTAATGATGAGACAGATAATCACATAATGCTAGGGTTACTTACAAAATTAACAGCAAAGTACTTTCGTAATAAAAATTTCTATACCTTCACGACCCAACAGCACTTCTTGCAGCAGTCAATCCATCACTGTTGACTTATACTGAAGGTGCGGTACGGGTTCAGACAAGTGGCATCACAAGAGGCCTTACGATATTTGATAATACCAAGAAAAGGTCAGCAGATTTTGCTATCTAGAGATCAATCACAGGCATGTTTAACAATAATAGAAGTGAACAAGAAATTTAAACAGAGTATTTATTGTAGTATAATCCATTTGTATCTTCCTGTCACATGCTGATATGCATTTATCAACATTCTCTTAAAACTACTCCTGTTATTTGAGTTTATTTAGATACCAAAGATCATAGTTGTGATGCATGTAACACTAGTGCAATATATACCAGATCAGTGGACCTTCTCTTAAGTTCTTCTCATGGTTAAGCTACAGAAGCATGCATGAAATTCCAAATTTTATTATTATATTGTTGATTTGGATGTCAGATGATATATGGTAATGATGAGACAGATAATCACATAATGCTAGGGTTACTTACAAAATTAACAGCAAAGTACTTTCGTAATAAAAATTTCCAGTCCATTTCCCTGCAAAGATCATGATGAGATTCCAGACATCTACCACAGAAAAGGTAGCTTGTAGGTGTTGCAGACTCTGAATATAAGTTTGCTGGTTTTTCAGGCCAGATAGGAGCCATGAGGTTAATGTCTGGATTGGGCAAAACTAATGCAATTTTAGCCAAAACAGCACAAGTCCTGTTTGTTTGTCAGTCTTATAAGCAGTACCAATATAAATGTCATATGACATTAAATTCTAACACACATTATCATTTCATACAACACTTTAGAACTTCCTCATACTTTAATATGAAGATGGACATCACCATTGTGGAAATGATCTGTGTTTATTACTGTATAAATGATTTTAATGCAAAATAGAAATCTTATATAGCTTAATACTATTTTAATTGGTTTTGTTCTTGGACATTTAAAAAAGAATCCAACAATATTAGTCATGTCATGGCACTCACCGGTACTTTAAAATGCATCAGCACTCATTAATCATTTGCACACCTTAAATGGATAACTGAAGGTTCGAAGGAGTGTCTAAGCACCTGGAATTTTGTATAAAACCGCTTATTCTATGGAGATAAATTTGTTTCATGAATGAAATAAGACCAATGGGTGTATTTGCATAAGAATACTGAAGATAGATTCATAAAACAGACCTGAAGGAAGGACAAAGCTTGTTGGTCATTATGATGGTTGTTCAATTCCTATCAGTGCAAGTCAATGCTACATGAGATTGTGCACACATGGAAGGCAGATAATTTCCATTGCATCAAATATTCTGTCCTATGTTCTTGCTCATATTGTCATGATCCATACATCTACTGCATATGTGTGTGTGACACACGTACACACACACACACACACACACAGAGAGAGAGAGAGAGAGAGAGAGAGAGAGAGGGAGAATCACATCTTGCATTTATGTTCATATGGTCATGATAAATTCATCCATTGCTACTTCTAATTAAAGATAATTGTGTTGACGAAGGGTTTCTTCCGATAAATTGATAAAAACAGAAGGGTTTTCATGTCCTTCTGTAAAGAAATTTTGGATGTACAACAGGGTTGTAATACTAAATTGTAGATCATTTGACTTAGCATGATTTGCTTGTCAAAACATTCCAGGTATGCCGAAATCACAGAGTGGTCCAATAAGCCAACTGTGAAAGTTGCTGTCACGGTTGATGCTCCTGCCATCGTTGAGCTGGTCGTGGATAGGCTCATGAACTCTTAGCAGCATTGATCCATGGCTGGAAGATGTTGCAGCTAGGGAAACAAGAAGTGGCCAGAAGCTGGTTGATTGCTTCTCCAAAACATCTCTGCAACTGATGGTATGCAACTGAGTCTGTGATCAATGAGTTGCATTTGTAATAGTTTTCTTTTACTTCATATTCTGTGACAAAAGAAGGGATCAGTATGATAACTCCCCAGTACTCTAAGAAAATGGCATGCAATCAGATATTGCCGAACATTTTAGAATTTTTAAGAATATTCGACAGACTCTTTTGGTACAGATCTCTTAGTGCAATGAGATTGTAACATGCAACTCAGGAATCGTGGTGCCATAAAGTACTCCTTGTAGTTTGGTGATTTGTAAGTTCAATGATGGAGTGCTTACTTGAGGACAGCAAAGATCAGTTTTATGTTACAATGAACACTGGCCACACTAAGAAGGCAGATTTCCCCATGTAGGGTACATTCTTGCTTCATTTCACTCCTTTCAGATTTCCCCAAGCGATTCTGTTTTAGGAACTTGAGCTTATGGCATTAGCATAGGCAATCCAACAATAGCAACAATTTTTTTTCAGTCAAAATGAAGATGAGAGGGCTATCAGATTAATTGGGAACATGAATAATTGAAGAATCCACTCAATATATTGAAAATTTAAAATTGGCACCTCAAAGCTTGGTTCATTAACCAATTCTGAGACTTCGCGTTCAGGTTTTTTCCATACTTATCAAGTTAAAATGAATGCCACGAAAGAAACGCAGGATAAAGTGCTACATAATACACATTATCGGTGCAATTTTTTTGTTGTAATTGGAAAAACCATATTCATAACTGGTGTTATCCTGGAAGAGCCCATAGTTTCTACACATGCAATTAAATAATGATCCAGTAAAAGAAATTCCAAACATATCATATCAATTTGTTGGAAAACTACAAAAAACGGTTAGTTACATACTGAATTTGCAGCAATTAAAAAAAAAAAAAGCAAAAACAAAAAACCAAGGTTGCATTAGTTTCAAAATGCGAATTAGAATTGGAATGATTGGAGGCAGAATGGCTATATCCTACAACAATGCATTTGATTTGTGATGGAAATTGAAATGAGGTTTAGATATTAGGAGAGAGTGTGAATTAAAATAAAGACTTTCCCCAATCCAATAGTTAGAATGTGAGGTATTTATTTTTATTTTAGAGTCCATTTTTTTCTAATCAAATATGTCCTTACTAGTAAAATTAATTTATTGCATGCAACCTATGGGCTTTCAGGTGCTCTATGATTGTCATCTCTCTGACCAATCTGAACCCACGGACGTGGTTGGCTTCATTCTAGGAATTGATCTGTAGAGGATAAGAAAACATGAAAGCTACTTGATATCCTTGGATGGGATGATCTTTGCAAGAGCCAGTGTCTTTAATAATATTAGTTAATAAGAGTATACTAGTTAATTATTGGAAGGGAATTTATGACATAAGAAAATCACATCTGTCATGTTTTCCACTCATGATCACAACCACCATGCGCAAGGTGATTAACCCCATTATTAACAATGGCACGACTCCCGCTGGCCTTTCTTCCTCGACTGGGAATAGTTTAGAGTAGGTTTCTTTTGTACCACAATCTACCACATTGGCTACGAGCTTACACCTTGACCATCCACGTGTAGTCTTGTATGTGTTCTTCAATTACAATTCCCCTCATGACAGTGCATCTCTAGACGACAAGCTTTATTAGTACGGCCATATGCCATTTTTATGATAAATTATTGGTTGGACCAAACCCACAAACGGACTAGTTCAATCATGAATGGATATGCACAAAGATGGACAAAAAACAAAATGAGAGGAAGAGAATACAATACGTGCTTTTATCCATGTTGTTTCATGATTGGACTGAAGCGTAATAATGGATCTGATCTAACTAAAACTTTCATCTATCTCTTAGCACATGTTGGACTGTTGAGCATTAAATTTATTGGTGTAGAATTTGATTATCGTCGGATATAATTGGAACTAGAGATATCGAGGTCGCCGTCGAGACTTGTAAAAGAAATCCAAATCGAAGGAGGGATGGCTCCCACTGAATCCCCCAATGGTCAAATCAGCCCTTCCGACTAAGAGAAATGGAATGCTCAGTAGAAAAAGTAACAGAATATCAAAAAGAAGAAGAAAGCTTAGGAAGGAAAGCGTATCTGAAGGATCTCCTATATAGACAGAGCCCGTAACAAACTGATGGTGACAACCGTAACACCTAGTAGTGGACCATTCGGGGCCACGTGGGGTTTGTTATGGAGGATGGTGTCCGTTGTCGTGATGTGCCAGTCCATTAGGACTTGATAGTCGAAGTTCGGAGGAGGTAGGCACTGACGGTGATGAGCTTTGAGTTTCACCAATTTCAGAGGAGTTCGGGCTCTTTCAGGATCGTATGTGTGTAAGTGGGTTCATGTTGTACGGATAGCTGGATTTGCATAAACGTGGAGGCCTTTCTAGGTGACTGCAGTGAGTTCGATCGGAAGGAATTTGGAAGCCCTATGACTAGAGAAATCCTGAAGGAAGTCCGCTGGAGGAATCTGAGAGTAGTTCTACTGGAAGGAGGAGTCCGGCTGAAGGAACAGAGATCCAAAAATAATTCTGTTGGAGAAATCTGAAAGAAGATCTGCTGGTGGAGTAAATATATAATGACGAGTCCCTTCTCTGCTAATACAAGAAGTTCATATGGATGGGGATTGATGGGAAGAAAATCATCTGATGTCCGGAAGGAGTTCGACTGAAAAATTTTACCTGAAAGGAGCAGAAGGAGATCTGCTCGGAGAGAACTTGCTTATTTATTCCTTTGAAGCTTTGCTGTTTTTGAGGCTATTTGGAGGCTGATATAAAAAAAAATGAGGTCCTTTAGCCTGCGTGTTCAAAGTTCTCGATGCAGGAATTCCGAGATATGCCATCCTTAGTATATTGTAGGAGTTCGTCTGGAGAGGAGTTCTGTTGATCCGATGTTGGTCCAATACCGAATAGCTTGAATGATTTTTTGTTGGAAAAAGATTCAAAGAGCATTAAGATCGGCCAAATCAAGCCATAATTAGACCTATTACTCAGCTGCCTGGGGGTTGTCATCGCTATTCAAATTTGTCTGAGCAAAACCTACAATGCCCCGTAGGTTCTGGGAATATCCGATGGAGCTAGAAATTTAAACGAAGAAGATCAACCGATAGATTCAGGTTGGAGGTTTGCAGTCTCGATGCCTGAGTGTAAACTTTTCGCTGGCTGGAGTCTGGCATGGTTGCCCACGCCGTATGGAGTTTCCTCAAGGCTAGATATCCTATCGAACTTCGACAGAAAAGGGTTCACACCCAACACAAGTCCCCCCACTCCCGAGTTTGAAATTTGAATAAAAAGAGTAAAGAAATATGAGTGTCGAAGTCCTTTTTTTCTTTTCGTGCCAACAAAGCAGCTAATCCCAACTCTTTCTGCATGGGCGTCGAAACTTCTTAAATACGAGATGATCCGAAAAGATAAATTTTTGAAATTCTCACCGAAGCACTGCTCAAGGTATGGTGCAATAAAGATCCTGCCTGTTGCCAGTCTGCCGCTAGGATGAGCAGAGCATGCGTCAATCCAAGGTTGGTCAGCAAAGATCCACAATTATAACCATCTCGAATCCCAATGGTTATTTAATCTCCTCTTCTTCTACAGGAGCATCATTTCATCCAGATCTCCTTCTCCTTCCTTTTGATTTTCTTCTCCCTTCTTGTTCCAGGGCACCAGGGTATTCTGCCAACTCCTTCAATTTTTGAGGGTTCTCTCCTTTGTTTTTCATCGAGTCTGCCACCTTTTCACTCTTTTCAATCGATTTAGGTCAATTTCTGAACTTTTCTCTTTGATTATCTATGTCTTTTAGCATTTCTACCCATTTTATTTTTTCGAAAAAGTCTCAGATTTTATTTTCTTTGATTTTCTGAGGATTTTCTCCATTTTAGTTTGATCCTCATATCCTCTGAAGAATCTTGATCAACTGATTTTAAAAATTTGGCTCATTTAGCTTTAATGGACTTTTCTTATAAGGACCCTGAGCTTGTAGAAGTACCTCAGCCATCCTTCGTCCCTAATACCATTTTATGTAAACTTTAGCTCAAAGATCTTTCATTGATTAGAATCCACTTTGGAATTTCTTCTGATTGCGAACTTGAACTCCCTAGCCCTAAAGATCAAGCCAGCTCTCCTCCTTCTGGTCGAGCTTGCTTGTATGTTGAAACCCTCCAAGCAGGATTTCGACTGTTGATACCTTCTTTTGTAACCGACTTGTTCAAGTTTTTAAATATTTTCTTCACCGCCATGGCATCAAACTCTTTTAGATTTATCATAGGATTTCTCTTCTTATATATTATGGCTGATGTTTGACCTTCCATCTCCCTATTTCATAATTTCTTCACTTTCAAATGTCATCTAACCGTCAAAGATTGGTGGTACGTATCTTCCTAGTTCAGTAAGAAGGGGTTGCTCAAGGGTGCTCCTTCTTTGATTCATAACTGAAAGAAGAAATTTTTTTTTATTTTCTATTCCTCCCTAGAACTAGAACTTTCTTCTTGGGGAAAAATAAGGGACTCAGTCCGTCGAGCTCCTGGGCTTGAGAAAGAGGATCGGGATTCGATCGACAAACTGAAGAACTTTCGAGCTCCTCCAATCTCTAAGCTCCTAGAGGATTAGATCTTATTCAACTTCGATCTCAGTCCTCTCAATCCGACAGATAGTTCTTTGCAGCCTGCCAACTGTGCATGGTCTCCTTTTTTTCTCTGAATCTGATTTTTCTTCTATAGAGATGACTCCTGAGGAGTGGAATCGCCTGGCCAAGAGGCTCAAGTCCCTTAAGAGGGCTCAAGTCCCTTAAGAGGAAAGATAGCTCTACAGGAGAAATATCCAAGAAGACTCGCACTGATGAGCCGATCCCGACCGTGCCGATCCAGGCCGCACCCATCCTCGAGTCTGATGCGGCCGCACCACCTCCGATCTTGTCTCGAGAGGATGCCGCCACCCCATTTCTTGAGCAACATGAGGTTGTTGAGAAGAGAAGAAAAAGGATGTCGTCAGGAAAAAGATGAGGGCAACCAAAAATTTGAGTGGCGAAGACTCCGATCAGGAGCGAACTTCTTTAGATCATCGGAAGGTCGTTTAATCCTTGATGAAGGATAGTATCCTCTTACACATTGTCAAGAAAATGGTTGGGACGGAGGATGCTGAGAGATTTGATGAGTTTTTCACCGTCTATCTCAAGATAACCCATTTTTTTGAACTTGTTTGAATGAAGGATGCACTTTTTAAAGTTCTGACTTAATTTTTACTTGTCTTGTAGCTGGGGCATTACTTGTTTGCCCACTCAAAGGCCATCGATCTTCACCAGACCAAGGCTTCTAAAGCCCTACAGGAGGTTCAGACGGAGGTCGAGAGGGTTCGGGCCAAGGTCGACCATTTGAAGGTGACCTTGAAAATTCAAACTGCAGAAATCGAACGCCTTCAGGAGGTATCGCGGAGAGAGGAAGAAGCTTTTGCGGGGCTGAGGGTAGCCCTGGTCCTCTTCGAAGATAAAAGGAAGAAGGCTAAAGAGGAGGTCGGTGTCAAGAGGGAGAGGGCTGTCAAAGCCTTCAAGTTCTCTAAAGCAATGGAGGATATCAATATCACGTTTGCCCAAGAAGCCTTCTTGGAGGGGTTAGAGATTTGCTTAAGGAGGGTCATGAAGAACTTTCCTGGAGTGGATCTCGACCTTCTGACAGACGAACCCAGTAAGGAAGCCGGTCCCTCTAACACTGGCGCCGCTTCTCCCATCACCGAACCTACCCTGAGTGCTTCCAAACTTGCAGCTGAAGCTCCGAGTCTAATCCCGAGCCCGACGCCGTAAAGGATGTATCGACCTCGCTTGCCTTTGCATCGGTCGAGGTCTAAGATTTTTTATAAATTTGTAGTTTTCTTCTCTTTTTCTTTCGATGTATACCAAATATTTTGAGGAATAAAAATAAACTTTCTTTTCTTTATACTTATGTCGTGGTGGATGTTATTTAGAATTCCTCTAGTGATCGTAGTCAGGATCCATCTTCTCCAACTGATGCTGAGCTATTATCCCAAGGTATCTCTCTGAAGCCCGTATTCAAAAATTTAAAGAGGGAGATTCATCATTTGAAGAAAAAAATTGAAGAAGGCAGGAGCCGAACTTTGGGGATCTAGAAAGAATGCTTCAAAGGTAATGATTGAGGTCACTCGTGTCCGAAAGCTACACATAAAAGATTTCATGAGCTTCAGCATTCGGAAGGACAGCTTCGAGAAGAAGATCATCGAGCTTAAGAAAAATGCCAATGACCAATCTTGGGCACTAACGATGAAGATCAGCTTTCTCGAAGCCGATCTCAAGGTGGCAAAGGAGAAGATCCGTCTGCTGGAAGGAAGCTCGTCGTGGTCTTCCGACAAGGCTCCATATGAGTGGGATTGATCGAAGAAGTTCTCCACTCTCTAGAAGCAACTGTATGATGCCGAGCTTACTTATGATACCTACCGATTGGGTTGGAGTGAGAGGATATCCCAGCTTGAGCAAAGGCTTCATGCTACTAATAGCGAAGTAATCTGGCTTTAAAAACAACTCGATGACAGCCATCAATTTGGCATGAGCGGTGGACTAGGATAGGTTGCCTCCCTAATGAGGACTCTGAGTGAGCTTTTGGAAGCAGTGGAGAGGGAGAAGGTCAAGGTTCAATGGCTGAGGATCCAGCTGTCGTACGAACAGCAAGCCATCAAGAATATGGAGGTCAAGTCTGAAGTTTTGAGAAAGCAGCGACAAGAGCTCGAAGGCAAATTCCAACATGCCAACAGGATGTACATAGTTGGTCTATATAAGAAGGAGTTTGAGGAGGAAATCCTTAGGCTGAAGCAATCTCTTATAATGATGGGGGTCGACAGCCCAAAGTCTGAGGGTTCCGGGCCTTCTTAGAACTTTATCATTTTTTTTCCTTTTTTTTTGTACATGGTCTTATGGACCTTCACTTTGTAATGAACTTTGGATTTAATGAAGGAATATTTTCTTTGATCATCTTTTTGCTTTATTTGGATTCAGTGCCTATTGATTTTTTCATTCCTCTCTTTTGTTTTGACTTTTATTGAAAGGATTGTTGAAAGAGTAGCTTTTCTCCTATCTTTTCATAACTAGAGATTTTTTACTTGCGCTGGAATGAGTTTATCCTTCCTTATTCGATTCCATTGATTTTTCTTCTTCCTTTTGTCAAGACGAGGTCCTTTTTCCTGCTTTAGATAACTGAAGGTCTTTGTTTATATCAGAATGAGGTTCTCCTCCTATTTTCGATGAGGTTGGTTTTTACTTCTGTTAAGGTAAGGCTTTCCTCCGATTCTCGTTGCGGTCGTTGAAAGATTTTCTCCTTCTATCTTAAGTAACCAGAGGTTTTCGTCTTGCTCACATTAGGATGAGGTTCTTCCCCTATTTCTATCATAGCAGTAGGGGCATCGTTGGGCCATTGATAGGACCTCTTTCCTCATCTCGTCTTAGATTAATGAGATCTTTGCTTTACTCAAGTTAGGATGAGGTTCTTTTTCTATTCTTAATAAGGCTGTAAGGGCACATAAGGATCGTTGATAGGGCCTCTTTCCTTATCTCATCTTAGGTTAACGGGGTCTTCGCTTTGCTCAAGTTAGGATGAGATTCTTCTCATATTCCTAATAGAGCTATAGGGGCACATAAGGGCCATTGAAAGGTCTCTCTCCTCATCTCATCTTAGATTAATAAGATCTTCACTTTACTCAAGTTAGGACGAGGTTCTCCTCCTATTTCTAACAGGACTGTAGGGACACATAAGGATCATTGAAAGGGCCTCTTTCCTCATCCTATCTTAGATCAACGAGGTCTTTGATTTTGTCCATGTTAGGATGAGGTTCTCCTTCTATTCCTAACATTGCTACTTTTGATTACTTCAAGGAGTTATTTTCTATCATCACATGATTTTTACAATAAAAAATAATAATATTGAAACAGAAAAATTTTATTGAAGGTAAATTATTGGTAGTACATTCTTAAATTTTCTGAATTCCAAGGTCGCTAAAGTATTATTCTTCCAAGCTCCTTCAAGCGATAAGTTCTGGGCTGAATGATCTTCTCTACTTCATATGGGCCTTCCTAATTTGGAGCGATCTTTTTCTGATCCTGAGATTGTGAAATAGCTGCTCATCGAAGTACTAGATCTTTTACTTTGAATATTTTGCCTTTGACTTTAGAGTTGCAGTAATGAGCCACTTTTTGCTTATAGACTGCCATCCAAACTTGAGTTTTTTTCTATATTTTCTTCAATAAGTCGAGGTTAGTCCTGAGGTCTCGTGAGTTATGCTGCTCATTGAATGCCATGACTCATGCTAATGGAAGTTTGAATTCTATTAAAATAATCACTTCTATTCCAAAAGCTAAGACAAATGGGGTCTCCCCAGTTGGCAATCTTTAAATAGTTTGGTATGCTAGAGCATATGATAGAATTCATCCACCTAAGATTTCTTTGCTCTTTCAAGTCTTGCTTTGATATTTTGCAGTAGAATTCTATTTGTTACTTCGGCTTCACCATTTGCCTGTGGATGACTACTGATGTAAAATGATGGAAGATGTTCAAATGTTCATAGAATTCGATAAATCTTGCTCTGGCAAACTGTTATCCATTATCTATTATGAGGGTTTAAGGCAAGCCAAATTTGCAGATGATCGACTTTCAGATAAAGTCCTGTACTTTTACTTCAGTGATTTTTACTAGAGATTCAGTCTCGATCCATTTTATGAAATAATCTATTGCCATCAAAAGAAACTTGCACTGTTCCGATGCCATGAAAAAAGGTTCGAGTATGTCCATCCCCCACTAAGCAAACAGCCATGGGGCACCCAGGGATATAAGTTCAGAAGCTGATTGTCTTTGAAAGTTTGCACTTCTCTAACAATGATCACATTTTTTGACATATTCTATAGAATCATGGTACAAGATCAATCAATAGTAATCCTACCGAAGTAGTCTGTGTGATAAGAATCTGGCCCCTACATGACTTCCACAGATTTCTTCATACACTTTTCATAATGCAAAGTTGGCTTCTGAAGGTCTAAGACATCTTAAAAGTGGTAAGAAATATGACCTTTTATATAGCTTGCCTTCATATAGAACATATCGGAAGGCTTGATTTTTGAGTTTTCGAGCTTCTTTCGGATCATGAGGAAGAGCTCCATCTTTGAGATAAGCAATCAATGGGTCAATCCAATATGGCTCATGGTTGATCTGCATTACAGACTATTGCCCTTCCAGACTTGGATGTTTCAGGACTTCGAAGAAGACCTTCTTAGGCAACTCAATCGGGGCCAATGTTGCCAACTTTGAAAGAAGGTCGACCCTAGTGTTTTCTGCTTTTGGGATCTGCTTGATGTCAAAACTGTTGAAGGTCGGAGTCAAGTCCTTCACTTTCTCGAGATATTTTATCATGCTTTCTTCTCGAGCCTCATAATCATCATTAACTTGTTCGACCATCAGTTGAAAATCACTGTAGACTTAGAGTCGATTTGCTTTCAATTTTTCAGCAATCCTTAACTCTGCAATCAAAGCTTCATATTCGGTCCCAATGTTAGTCATAGAGAACTCAAAGCACCGTGCATATTCGACGATGACTCCTTTTGAACTAATCAAGATTAGCCCTGTGCCTGCACTAGAAGCATTGGACGAGCCATCTACATATAGGACCCAAAAATCTTTAGAAAGGTCGGCTCTTTCTTTAAAGGAATTCGGTTGTAACTAAGAAATATCAACTTCATTTTGTTTGGGCTCAACTTCATCCAAAATGGTGCATTCAACTATAAAATCTGCTAGAATTTGGGCTTTGATCGAAGGCCGAGGCTGATAGTTGATGTCGATCTCGATGAGATCTATTGCCCATTTCACTATTTTTCTAGAGGAATCTATTCGATGAAGAACTACTTTGATTGATTGATTAGTGAGGAGGGTTATAGTGTGCCCTTGGAAGTAAGATCAAAATCTCCGAGCTGCAACCAATAGGGCAAAAGTTAGTTTTTCTAATTTAATATACCTGGTCTTGGCATCTCTCAAGACTCGACTTATGTAGTAGATCGACCTCTGTACTCTCATCTCTTCTTTAACTAGAATTGCTGTAAGGGCTACTGGGGAGACCGTCAGGTACAAAAATAATCCCTCTCCGAATTTGGATTTTGCTAATAGGAGAGGTGAGCAGAGGTGGTCCTTGAGCTCTTTAAAGGCTTGTTGACATTCAGTGGTCCAGCAGAAGTTCTTAGACTATTTTAGGACTTAAAAGAAGGGCATGCATCACTCGACCGATCTCAAGATGAAGCGGTTCAGGGCTGCCACCTTTTCGATCAGGCGCTGAACCTCTTTGATTGATTTTGGAGCAGTCATCTCTTATATGGTCTGAATCTTCTCCGAATTTGCTTCAATTTCGCACCTCGACATCATGAATCCCAAAAACTTTTCCGAAGTCATGCCAAAGGCGTACTTGGTTGGATTCAACTTCATCTTATACCTCCTAAGGATGCTGAAGGTCTCTTCAAGGTCGGCAATATGATTTATTGAAGCTCGACTCTTTACAAGTATGTCATCAATATATACCTTCATATTGTGGTCGATCTACTCCTTGAAGATTTTATTGATCAGGCATTGAAATGTTGCTCCTGCATTTTTGAGTTCAAAAGACATAACTCTATAACAGTAAAGACCACAGTCAGTAATAAAAGTAATTTTTTTCTCATTTTCTGGTACCATCCGAATTTGGTTATAGCTAGTGTTGGGGATAAATCTTGCTCCTACTGAAGTCTAGTTCGATGCTCAGCTTAACGCAATCGATAGCCACGAAAGAGCTTCAGCGGATGGGTCTTAGCCGAACTTCTTCAGTCAATCGAACTTAGCGAATGAGCTTCTTCAGACTCTCAACGATCGAGCTCCTTCGGATTTTCAGTGGTCGGGCCTTAGCCGAACTCCTTTAGTCGATCGAACTCCTCAGCGATCGAGCTCCTTCAGACTTCCAGCAGTCGGGCCTTAGCTGAACTCCTTCAACCGACCAAACTCTCCCACGGTCGAGCTTCAGTCGAACTCTCACGAGAGCCAAACTTTCTCCGCGCTCTTCCAGCCAGACGCCTATGGAAGTCGAACTCCCTTCGCACTCCTCCGACCGAACTCCTTCTAAGCTTTCCCTCGGTCGAACTCCTCTAGGAGTCCAAACTCCTCTAGAATTGATACATACCGAAGTCCATCGATCAATGCCTACTTTCTCAGAGCCACGGCTATTAAATTTGGACGAACGATTACCATCAGTCTGCCACAGATGATGCGATCGAACAATATGGCCACCGCTATTGGCGACACCACTCTCTCCGTAACCAACCCCATGCGGCCCACGATCCATCAGTATGGTTGTCACTATCCATCTAACGATGCCTTCCTCTCCGTACCGAACTCCATGCGGCCTTGAGCGGCCTACGACTGGACGATATGGCCGTCACCATCAATCAAGCTTCGCCTATAAAAAGAATCCTTCAGATAAGCTATAAGCTCTAAGCTCTCCTATCCTTCTCTAAACTTTGCCGAACTCATTTCAAAGCACTCAATATCTGTTGGTCAGAGCTGACTTGATCGTCGGACAGTCCTGTCGGAGCCACCCCCCACCGACTCTGGATGAGACTTTATTTTATAGGTCCTCGATGGTGACCTCATCCACCTCCACTCCAGTTGGATTCGACGATGACCAATTTCTGCACCAACAGATTTGGCGCTAGAGGAAGGGCCGAACCACCGAGGTTTTCTTATTCTTAAAGGAGTGCTCGACGATGATTTCTCTCTCCCCTCTCTAGAGATCCCCCTTCTTCCTCTTCAGAGTTCTTTTCTAAGAGAAAATACCTTCCAGGAGAGCTTCGACTCGGTGATCGACGGCCTCCACGGTCCGATCCCATCCAGATTCGTCTGCTCCTACTTCGGCCCCGATAACTCAGGTTCCACCTATACCCACGGTAGATGTGGAGCAGTTCAACTTACCTGTCCGATAGGTTTGTGGCCTCATGGAGGCAATGCGGGCCATGCAGCAGCCTCCGACGGTGACTCCATCAGAAAATCCACCATTCGGATGTTAGAAACTAGCCCCAAGAAAGAGTACTCGGGCCGACGTACCCATCGTCCCTTAGAAAGGAAAATAGAAAGTCAAGGATCTATGTTCGGATCATGGTTCTTCTCTGAAAAAGACCTTTTCCATTTATAGTCGAAAGTCTCCTAAGATCTGCAAGCAGGACAACGCTCTTGATCACAGACTGCGAAAGATGGATCGATGGATTGAAGAGCTCAGCCACGTCGCCTTGGCTCATCATGCCAAAGTCCACATCGATCCTCCTTTTTCCCTCCAGATTATGCAAGATTCTGTTTTAACGAACTTCAAGCTCCCTCAACTTGAAAGCTATGATGAAACCTCTGATTCGATTGATCATCTGGATGCCTTTCGGATCATGATGCTACTCCATAGTGCTTCAGACGCCATACTGTGCCGAGCCTTCCCATCTACCTTAAAGGAAGCAGCGAGAAATTGGTATTCAGCGTTGAGGTCGGATACGATCTTCTCTTTTGATCAGATGAGTCGTCAGTTCGTGGCTCACTTCATCAGCAGTCGATATCCACATCAAGGTTCGGATTCCCTGATGAACGTCAAGTAGAAGCAGAAAAAATTCATTCGGGCTTACGTCACCCAATTTAATGTTGCGGTATTGGAGGTCTGGGACCTGGACCAGTCTATTGTGATGGCCACACTCAAGGGCGACCTTCAGAAGAATGACTTGCTATTCTCTCTGAAAAAAAGTATCCCAGGGACTTCGCCAATCTGCTGGCTTGGATCGAGAGATATGCCCATGCGGAAGAAGTCTTCATGTTGAAGGACGAACAAGCCTTAAGGGAGCAACAGGCAGACGAGTATAATAGACCCACCATCGATGAAAGATCGAGCAAAGTTCGATCGTGCTCACGGACTCCCTCCGAGTGCAGACGAGCCCGAACTCCTCAAGCTCGCCACCAAGGAAGCCCCGACAGAAGGGTGCGAAGAAGTCCTCCTCCCGAAAGGTTCCACGACTATGCCCCCCTCAACACTCCTCGAAGTCAAATTCTCACGGAAGTTAAGAACCAGCTGTCAAAATTAGAAGGATTATGATCTCCCCCAAATAAGAGTGATCGAAGCAAGTACTGCCTCTACCATCGTGACTATGGCCACGATGCTGAGAAACGCATTCAGCTCCGAGATGAAATTGAGAAACTCGTCAGAAAAGGATGGCTGGGTAAATTCCTTCGATGCCAGCCTGAAGCAGAAGAAGATCGATCAAGGGCGCTGCCATAACTAGAAACGATAAGGAGGTCGATCGCCTCATGGCGTCATCAATATTACCCCTGGGAGGAGCTTAGTATATCGACAATTCATCATCTTCCAGCATCAAAGCTAAGAGAAGCATGCTCCAAATTAAGGAGGCCAGCATGAGATAGAGGAGGTCGTCTGGCTCGGAGCTTATCGCCTGAAGAAATATGGAGGAACAATGCTACCATGACCCTGAAACATAAAGAATTTGGGGATGCACTGCCAGTAACTTTCTTTCAATAAAATTCTTCTCTTTCAATAATATTGTTTCTGGATGCAAAAACTATACGATGATAGGAAAGAAGCAGTCAATAGTTACCGTGTTAGGAATAGGAGGAGAACCTCATCCTAACACGAGCAGATCAAAGACCTTCAATCTTGGCTAGAGATAAGATCTCTTTCAAGCGATCGTGACAACCTCGACTAGAGATAAGATCTCTTCCGAGCGACTGCGATAACCTCGGCCAGAGATAAGATCTCTTTCAAGCGACCGAGTCAATCTCGGCCAGAGATAAGATCTCTCCCGAGCGACCGCGACAATCTCGGCTAGAGACAAGATATCTCATGAGCGATCGAGCCAATCTCGGCTAGAGATAAGATCTCTTCCGAGTGACCGAGTCATCCTCGACCAGAGATAAGATCTCTCCCAAGCGACCATGACAACCTTAGCCAGAGATAAGATCTCTTTCGAGTGACCGCGACAACCTCGGCTAGAGATAAGATCTCTCCCAAGCGACCATGATAACCTCAGTCAGAGATAAGATCTCTCCTAAGCGACCGCATCAACCTCGGCTAGAGATAAGATCTCTCCCAAGCGACCGCGACAACCTTGGCCAGAGATAAGATCTCTCCAAAGCGACCGAGCCAACCTCGACTAGAGATAAGATCTCTTTCGAGCGATCGCGATAACCTCGGCTAGAGATAAGATCTCTTCCGAGAGATCGAGCCAACCTCGGTCGGAGATAAGAACTCTCCCGAGCTTCGAAGAATCTCATCCACAGTCTATTAGGAATAGGAGGAGAACCTCATCCTAACGTGAGCAAAGTCGATGGCCTCGTTCACCTTAGATGAGATGGAGGGAGAGGTCCAGACAATGATCCTTATGTGCCCGCACAGTCCGTTAGGAATAGAAGAAGAACCTTGTCCTAACGCGAGCAAAGTCGAAGGTCTCATTCATTTTAGATGAGATGTGGGGAGAGGCCCTGACAATGATCCTTATGTACCCCCATAGCCCGTTAGGAATAGGAGGAGAACCTCGTCCTAGTGTGAGCAAAGTCGAAGACCTCATTCACCTTAGACGAGATGGGGGGAGAGGTCCTGATAGCGGCCTATATGTGCCCCCACGGCCCATTAGAAATAGGAGAAGAATCTCGTCCTAACGCGAGCAAAGTCTAAGTTCGAGCTCCAAAGTCTATAGAAGATAGGATCTCCATCAACCTCGATTGAAGATAAGATCTCCCTCGAGCGCCCGCATCAACCTCGATCGCATGAGATAAGATCTCCCCCGAGGCAACCTCGACTGTAGGAGATAAGATCTCTCCCAAGGGTCCACAGCGATCTCGGCCAGAGATAAGATCTCTCTCGAGCCCTCGAGTCAACCTCGATCAGAGATAAGATCGGAGATAACCTCGACTAGAGATAGAATCTCTCTCGAGCGACCGCGTCAACCTCGGCCAGAGATAAGATCTCTTTTGAGCCCTCGAGTCAACCTCGATCGGAGATAAGATCGGAGATAACCTCGGCCAGAGATAGGATCTCTCCCGAACGACTGTGTCAACCTCGGCTAGAGATGAGATCTCTCCCGAGCCCCTGAGTCAACCTCACCCAGAGATAAGATCGGAGACAATCTCGATCAGAGATAGGATCTCTCTCGAGCGACCACGTCAACCTCAGCCAGAGATGAGATCTCTCTCGAGCCCCCGAGTCAACCTCGGTCAGAGATAAGATCGAAGACAACCTCGCTCAGAGATAAGATCTCTTCCGAGCGCCCATATTAACATCAGCTGCAGAAAATGAGATCTCCCCCGAGTCAACCTCGACTGTAGGAGAGGAGATCTTTCCCGAGTTAGCCTCGATCGTTGGTGACAATATCGCCCCCGAGGGGCTCAACCTCCGACCTCGACCGCAGGAGGCGAGATCTACTTCAACCTCGGTGGAAGATGAGATCTTCTCCGACCTTCGACTTCAACATCAACTTTGGCTGGAGATGAGATCTCCCCCGAGCTTCAACCTGAACCAGCACGTAGCCCAGAAGAGGACTTCGGCAGTCGCCTTTTCTGCACTCCCTTCTTTCGAGTTTCGAACTCGAAAGTGGAGGGACTATTATTGGGGATAAACCCCACTTCTACTGAAGTCCAGTTCGATGCTCAGCTTAACGCAATTGATAGCCACGGAAAAGCTTCAACGGATGGATTTTAGCCAAACTCCTTCAGCCGACCGAACTTCTCTCAGCAGTCGAGCTCCTTCGGATTCCCAGCGGTCAAGCTCCTTAGCTCCTTCGGACTCTCAGCAGTCGAGCTCCTTTGGATTTCCAGCGGTCGGGCCTTAGCCGAGCTCCTTCAGCTAACCAAACTCCTTCAGCGGCCGAGCTCCTTCGGACTTCCAGTACGGGATCGAGCCGATCTCCTCCAGCCGAACTCCTTCAAGCTTCTTCTTCGGTTGGACCTTCAGAGCCGACTCTTAGCCATGGTCGAGCTTCAGGTCGGACTCCCACGAGAGCCGAACTTCCTCCGTGCTCTTCCAGCCAGATGCCTACGAGAGTCGAACTCCCTCCACACTCCTCCGATCGAACTCCTTCCGAGCTTTTCCTCGATCGAACTCCTCTAGGAGTCCAAACTCCTCTAGAGTTGATATATACCAAAGTCCATCGATCAATGCCTGCTTTCTCAGAGCCACGGCTATTAAATCTAGATGAACGGTCACCATCAGTCTACCACACATGATGCGATCAGATGACATGGCCACCGCTACTGGCGACATCACTCTCTCCATAACGAGCCCTATGCAGCCCACGATCCGTCAATATGTCTGTCACTATCCGTCTGACGATGCCTTCCTCTTCATACCAAACTTCATGCAGCTCCGAGCGGTCCACAGTCGGACGATATGGCCGTCACCATCAATCAAGCTCTGCCTATAAATAGGATCCTCCAAATAAGCTATAAGCTCTAAGCTCTCCTCTCCTCCTCTAAACTCCGTCGAACTCATTTCAGAGCACTCCATATCTATTGGCCAGAGCTGATTTGATCGTCAGAGGGTCCTGCTGGACCCACCCCCCACTGACTCCGGATGGGACTTTATTTTGCAGGTCTCCGACGGTGACCTCATCCACTTCCACTCCAGCTAGATCCGACGATGACCAATTTTCGCACCAACAGCTAGCAAAGGTGTTCATGAAAGTAAGGAGCTTGTGGCCCGAGATCGCATCCACCAGCTGATCAATCCTGGGTAGAGGGTAGCTATCTTTCGAACAAGCTTTCTTCAGCTTTTTGAAGTTTATGCACATTCTTTACTTGCCATTCGTCTTCTTGACAAGCATGACGTTAGAGATCCAGTTCGAATAGTTGACTTCTTGGATGAATCCAGCCTTGAGGAGCTTGTCAACTTCCTCTGCAATTACTTTCTATCTCTTTGGGGCATGGCTGCACATCTCCTTCACCAATCGATGCTTGGGATCAACAGTCGGATGATGCTTCATGACTTCCGCATCTATTCTGGGCATGTCATCAGAGATCCAAGCAAAAATATCTACGTTCCTCCGTAGAAATTTGACAAGCTGCTCTCGTATCTCTTTCGCCAGGTTGGAACCAATCTGCACCTTGTGCTCTGCATTTCCATCATTTAGTGGGACAGAAATAAGATCTTCCATGGGCTCACCCCACTCTTCAGTTAGATTGTTGCGGACATCCAACCCATCAACCGAACAAGGATCTAATCGCTCACCCCTTTGCAAGGTGATTGAATAGCAATGTTTTGCCAAAGCTTGATCTCCTCCGACTTCTCCGATCTCATAGCTTGTTGGAAACTTTACTTTCAAATAGTAGGTCGACACCACTATCCAAAGCGCATTTAGATCAGATCGATTGAGAATTACATTGTAAGCCGATGAAACTTTTACTATCAGAAAGTCTACTTGTGCCTTGGACTATCTCGGATATTGTCCTGTAGCCACAATCAAAGTTATTATGCCTTCAACTGGTACTGCATCACCAGTGAAGCCTATCAATGAAAAGTTCATTGGTCCAAGCCAGCTATTAGGTATAGACATTTTGGAGAAAGCACCATAAAATAAAATATCGATAGAACTTTCATTATCAATAAGGATGCGGCGTATATCATAGTCTATAATATTTAAAGCAATTACAATCACATCGTTATGCTGAAACTGAACTTTCTGTGCATCAGCTTCAGTGAAAGTCAGGAGCTCCTCAGTTCTCTATCTCTTTATCGGTTGCCCAGATCCACCGACCTCCTCCTACCGAAGTCCCCCAAAGATGGTGTTGATAATGCCAAGCGGGGACTGATCTCCTTGTTGCTCCTCTCTCCTCGATGGCTCTGATTATGGTAGCGTCCTTGGTCGATCTTCCTATCCTTTAGGCCGACGTCGTAGGAACCGACCAAGCCTATCCCACCTGATGAATTCCTCGATCTTATCCTGAAGCTGAATGCACTCCTCAGTATCGTGATAGTGGTCACGATGGTAGAGACAGTATTTATTGGAATTGCATTTGTCAGGATGCGCGTGCATCCTCTCCGGCCTCGACAGCTGCTCCTTGATTTCCATCAGCATCTGAATTTTTGAAACATTGAGGGGAGTATAGTTGTGAAACCTTTTGAAGGGGGAGCCTTGCCATGCCCTTTTATCTGGGCTTCTTTGCCTTGAAGTCCAAGGAAGAGTTCGAGCTTCATTACTACAAAAAAGGGCTACGACAGCGGTTCGTAACCGCTGTCGTAGCCTAAAAAATCACTGCCATAGGCTGTGGCAGCGATTTTCTAACCGCTGCTACTGCAGCCATCATCGTAGCTCTATGACAGCGATTGTTTGAATCACTTCCATAGATAGCCTATTGCAGCAGTTTATAAACCACTACAGTAGATCGACCTATAGCAGCGGTTATGTAACCGCTGTCATAGTTAATCTATAGCAGCAATTTTTTAACTACTGCCATAGGTCTAATGCAGTGGTTGGCACCATTTGTACCAAAAACCTATGGCAGTGATTGGCACGGATATGATAGCGATTATAAAATTGCTGCTGCAGATCTTGAATAATTAAAAAAATATCTATTTTTTAATATATTTTATCTGATAAATATAGATATATAATATAAGAAAATATAATAAACATAAAAATTATTTTAAAATGCTAAAATTTTATTATTGAATAAAATTTATTATAATATTTTTTAAAAAATAAAATACATCAATAGTCTTCTAAATCTACATCATCGTCATCATCACCGAAAGCCAGAGTCGAAGCTAGAGTCGGAGCCAGAGCTAGAGTGGACCAACATATCCTTGAAGTTTGTGACTTCAAAATACGTGCTGAGCATCGACATCATGTCTCTCATGATGCCCTCTAGATGAGATGCGCGCTCCTCAGCTCGATCTACCCATGTCACAGCATGATCTATCCGTGCCAACGCCTCCTTAAGCTCCTTAAGCTCCTACCCATGTCACAGCATGATCGGATCCTCCTAGAGTGCTCAGGCCCCAAGACCTAAGATAGATGGTCATGGGGCCCAGAGGTATCCGAGCCCTTACGAGCGAGCACATCTAACTGATCCTATAATTATAAATTAAAATAAAATTTTATAAAAAATACTATAATACTAATTATATATACTAATATATTTAATACTTACAAAAATATGCCTGATCGTGGCGTTCACCGACCTGCCCGTCTTGTCCGTGCGACTGGATCGGAAGATCTCGCTATGGTTGGAGATCACTCTATCTTTCATCAGCTATAACAAAAAATAAATTTATCAGAAAGATGATAAAAAATATGAATTTAATTTATCTAGTAAGATTTAGAATTAATTACCTCTCTATGCATACGACTGGCCATAGACTCGCGGCCTAGAGTGTGCGTATACTCCTGGGCTGCATGGTTCTCCCGATTCTAACTGGAGGTAGCCTAACAAGTATTCAAATAAAAAATAAATATTAAAAAAATATTTAAATAAAACTTTAAGTATATTAAAAAATTTAAAAGTTAGAAATTTTACTTCAAACTCCTGGCTCCTCCAGTGTCTAACCATCCTCTTCCACTGACTCGAAGGTTAGTCCTGTATCTAGGGAACAAGCTCCTTCGAAGTGTCTCATCGATGCTCGAGCCATTCTCTATGAAGCTTGATCTTGTGACCCCGGTATAATTTTTTGATCTTCTTTAGTCGGGCATCTTGAGCCCTCTGGTTAGATATGTGTGCCCTAAAAGCCAGAATTGGCTGACACTTATTGTACACTTCTAAGAACAAAATTATAATTTTGACTATAAATAATAAAATGAGTTATTATCTATCACAATATGTATTTAGTGTCTGTGATACATTCCTTAAGTTAATAGTAATGATAATTCTTATTTTCAAGAGTTAAAAATTTAAGACATGAATTTTCGTTATTAACTCATAAAATACTTCCGACCATAGGATCATCATGAGGATGGTGATTGATTCGAAAGATTGGTGTACAATTGCTTCTTTATAGTAGATGAGTCTTGAGTCTATGGTGTAGAGACATCGAAGCGAGAGTACAGATACTCGTTAGAGAATGAGAGTACTGAGCGTGACTACCTCGAGCAGTCATAAGAAAGTCTACCTTCTTATCGATTACTGGCTCGAAGCTATAGTGGTGTGTCTGATTCTTTGACCTGAGGTGCATCAGCAGTTCACCTTGAGGGTGTTATAGTTTGACTCCATCATGACTCGGTCTCCTAGTCATTTAGAATCCTAAGGTGTATGTTGGCTATAGCATGTTTATTGTAGGAATTGGATTGCACCAAGAGAAAATCTATCTACCTCAGTGGATGAGGAGCAGCCCTATGATAATCATGAGAATCAAATCCATAAGTCTATGGCCATGGCAGAGTGAAATAATAGAAAGAGTTTCTATTAAGGTTTTCACATCAGACTTGAATCAAATGATTAAATCATATGACAGAAATTAGGATTTGATGAGTTCACCTTAACCCTAATTTGATTGGAGCTCAAGATAGAAGAACTTAATCACACATGTAACTACACCAAGAGGTTTGTTTTTAGTTTTGATGGATTGCCATCATATACTGTTAGGTATCACTGGTGGATTTTGGAAGTAATTAGAATGATTTCAATGATCGATCATTCTAGTTATCTGAATCAGAAAAGTTCTGATCCATCAGAAGGTATTTTAATAACGTCGATGATAGAGATCACGATATATCCCATTACCATACATAACTAAATCTAACTGGATCACACAAACAAGGGTTTGAATTTGGATATCATCAATTGGACTAACCCAGTTCAATTGATTTGACTTAGATTCAATTAGGTTCAAGAAAATCATGTTAGCATATGATTGAGCCTAATGTTCTCCTTCTACAATCATTAAAAGTTATCTCGATTGAGCCAAATATGTTTGTACTCACTCAGGTACCTTTACTTGGTCTGATTGGAGCTTATCCAGATTAGAAAAGAGTTGTTTTAATTTATGAGATAAATTTGAGACAATACCTATCATTTTTCGACACCTACTAATTCTTGTCTTTTAACTTTGGTCAAACATTGATCTTTGATACTTAGACATCTGCCCATGTATCATTCATCCATAGAAGAGCAGGTAGGAGCTTGTCCCCTTGCTAGAAAGAGAAAAGAAGGGGGTGCATGCCTAGGGAGGTGTGCACCCAAGGATAGGGATGCCTGGAGTCCCATACAGATGGGACTCCAGGTTTCTTCTTGGAATCAAACTAGGTGGTGCCAAAGGACTCTGCTTTGACTAGTCTTGGCGCCACCTAAGGTTGTTGGAGAGGGGCTCTCATCTGATTGGATTAGGTGATGTCATCCACCAATTAGATTTAGATCTGATTGCATAAAGAGACGTGATTTGTTGGGATGATGTGGCACTGCATGGCACAATAGGGTCTATATAAACCCTATCTGCGCCTAGCTTTATGAGGTTCTCCCTTTGCCCATGCCACATTGCTCTCTCCCTCTCTCTCCCACATCTTCCTCAGATCCTCTCTCTCCTCTCCACACCGAAGAGACTTTGGGCTCAAGTTTGGTGCGATCCAAGCAAGAGAAAGGCGATAAGAAAGGAAGAAGGCAACATTGCTGCAAGAGACGACATCGAATCTTCAAAAGTTATTTTGAAGACCTTCAAGATCAGATCCAAATCTGATTTTTGGAGAATAGATCGAGGAGGAAATATTCAGATCCTGCTTGAGTGGATATCGGTAGAGGCCTGGCGATTATGTGGCTACATCCAAAACCTCAGGCAATCAGCAAGATCATCACAGGATAATTAGATTACCCAAGAACAAGATATAAATTAAATTTGATTTAGTTTATTTTAATATTATTTTATTTTATTAGATCTATCAAATCAGATCTAAAAAGTAATAGATTTAATTTAGATCTAAGAAAATTTTTTTAAAAAAATATTCTTCTTGATCAAATCAGATCTGAATGAACCTGATCCAAAAAAGAAATTTTTTCCTTCAACTGATATCAGAGCCAGGTTCCCATAAATTATTTAGATCTAATTTTAATTTAATTTTGATCTAATAATTAGTTGATTTCAAATATCACATGAGATATGATTAGATTTTGTTAGGGATAAACCCTGCTCCTGCTGAAGCCTAATTCGATGCTAAGTCTAATGCAATAGATAGCCACGAAAGAGCTTCAACGGTCGGGCCTTAGCCGAACTCCTTCAACCAGCCGAACTCCTCAACGGTCGAGCTCCTTTGGGCTCCCAGTGGTTGGGCCTTAGTCGAACTCCTTCATCCGATTGAACTTCTTAGCGGTCGAGCTTCAGTCCGACTCCCACGAGAGCCGAACTTCCTCCGCGCCCTTCCAGCCAAACGTCTATGGGAGCCAAACTCCCTCCAAGCTTTCCCTTCGGTCGAACTCCTTCCAAGCTTTTTCTTCGGCCAAACTTCCCTAGAAGTCCAAACTCCTCTAAAATTGATACGTATCGAAGTCCACCAATCAATGTCTGCTTTCTCAGAGCCACGGCTATTAAATTTGAATGAACGGTCACCATCAGTCTACCACAGACGATGCTACATGCGGTGTCCCCCTCCATGACTGACTCCACCAGACCTCGAGCAGTCCACCACTATCGGATGGTATGGATGTCACTATCGATCTGATGATACCATCCTCTCCACACCAAATTTCGCACAACCTCGAGCGGCCTACCACCAGGCGGTATGGCCGTCACCATCAATCAAGCTCCGTCTATAAAAAGAATCCTTCAGATATGTTTTCTCTAAGCTCTAAGCTCCCCTCTAAAACTCCAAGCTCACTTCTCATTATTGAGCACTCCATTTTTGTTGATCAGAAGAGCTATCTTGACTGTCGGAGGGTCCTATCGGAGCCACCACCACTGCCTCTGGATGGAACTTTATTTTATAGGTCACTGACGACGACTTCATCCTCCTCCACTCAAGTTGGATTCGATGATAATCAAATTCTGCATCAACAGATTTGGCGCTAGAGGAAGGGCCACCTTTGCTCTTGAGATGTTCTTGAGGCTTCTTATTTTTAAAGGAGTGCTCAGCGATGATTTTTCTCTTTCCTCTTTAGAGATCTCTCTTCTTTCTCTTTAGAGTTCTTTTTTGAGAAAGAATGCCTCCCAGGAGAGCTTCGACTCGACGATCGACGGCCTCCGCGCTAGCTCCATCTGCTCCCGCTTCAGCCCCGGCAACCCAGGCTCCATCTGAAGTCGTGGTAGATGCAGAGCAGTTCAACCTACTGGTCTAGCAGGTTCGTGGCCTTATCGAGATGATGCAGGCCATGCTGCAGCCTCCGATGGCAACTTTGCCAGCAAACCCATCATCAGGATACTAAGAACCGACCTTAAGAAAGAGCATTTGGCCTAGCATACCAATCGCCCTTAGGAAGAAGAAATAGAGAGCAGAAGTTCTCCCCCAGAAGGTTTCACTGAAGGGTGGAATGAAGTTCGACCGCGCTCACGACCTCTCCTAGCGTAAGAAAGGCCGAACTTTCCCTCGAGCTCGTCATCAAGGAAGCTCCGACAAAGATTCACTGGAGGGTGGAATGAAGTTTGGCCATGCTCACGACCTCCCCTAGTGCAAGTGAGGCCGAACTCCCTCTCGAGCTCATCATCAAGGAAGCCCCGACAAAGATTTCACAAGAGGGTGGAATGAAGTTCGGCCACGCTCACGACCTCCCCAATGCAAGCGAGGCCCGAACTCCTTCTCGAGCTCGTCATCAAGGAAGCTCCAATAAAAGGGCACGAAGAAGTCCTCCCCCCAGAAGCTAGAACCACCAATGAGGGAGGAACGATAAGGAGATCGGCTGTCTCCTGAAATCATCAATGCTATCTCCGGGAGCTTGGTACTTTGGCGATCCATCATCTTCCAACGTCAAAGTCAAGAGGAGCTCGCCCCAAATTGAGAAGGCCAGCATGAGATGGAGGAGGTCGTCCGACTCGGAGCCTATCGCCTGAAGGAACTCGGAGGAACAACGCTCCCACAATCCTAAAACATAAAAAATTCGAAGATGCGCTGCTAATAACTTTCTTTCAATAAAATTCTTTCATTTTAATAATATTATTTCTTGGTGCAAAAACTACATGATGATAGAAAAGAAGCAATCCATAGTGGCCGTGTTAGAAACAGAAGGAGAACCTCGTCCTAATAAGAGTCGGTCAAAATCCTTCAACCTCGGCTGTAGGAGAAAAGATCTCTCCCGGACCAACCTCGACCGTAGGAGATAAGATCTCCCCCGAGCGATCGGACCAATCTCGACTGCAGGAGATAAGATCTCCTTCGAGCGTCCATATCAACTTCGACTGTAGGAGATAAGATTTCTTTCGAGGCAACCTCGACCACGGAAGATAAGATCTCCCCTGAGCGATCGAGCCAACCTCGACCGTAGGAGATAAGATCTCCTCCGAGCATCTGCATCAACCTCGACCGTAGGTGATAAGATCTTCTCCGAGGCAACCTCGATCGTAGGAGATAAGATCTCCTCCGAGCGACCGGGCTAACCTCGGCTGTAGGAGATAAGATCTCTCTTGAGCGTCCGTATCAAACCTCGACCGTAGGAGATAAGATCTCTCCCGAGGCAACCTCGACCATAGGAGATAAGATCTCCCTCGAGCGACTGGTTCAACTTCGGCTGTAGGAGATAAGATCTTTCCTGAGCATTCGTATCAACCTCGACTGCAGGAGATACGATCTCCTCCGAGGCAACCTCGATCGTAGGAGATAAGATCTCTTCCCGAGCGATCAGGCCCAACCTCGGCTGTAGGAGATAAGATCTCCCCTGAGCGCCCTCATCAACCTCGACCGCAGGAGATAAGATCTCCTCCGATGGTTCGATCGGCCGACCTTGGATGTAGGAGATAAGATCTCTCCTGAGCGTCCACATCAACCTCGATCGTAGAAGATAAGATCTCCTCCAATGGTCCGAACCAATCTCGGATGCAGGAGATAAGATCTCCTCCGAGCGTCCGCATTAATTTCGATCGTAGGATAAGATCTTCTCTGAGGGTCTGGGCTGACCTCGACTATAGGAGATAAGATCTCCCTCAAGCGTCCGCATCAATCTCGACCGTAGGAGATAAGATCTCTTCCGATGGTTCGGGCTATCTTGGATGCAGGAGATAAGATCTCCTCCGAGCGTCCGCATCAACCTCGACTGTAAGAGATAAGATCTCCCCTGATGGTCCGGATCGACCTCGGATGCAGGAGATAAGATCTCCCCCGAGCGCCCATAACAACCTCAACCGTAGGTGATAAGATCTCCTCTGAGGGTCTGGGCCAACCTCGGTTGTAGAAGATAAGATCTCCTTCGAGCGTCCGCATCAATCTCAACTAGAGATAAGATCTCTTCCGAGTGACTGAGTCAATCTCAATTAGAGATAAGATCTCTTTCGAGCAACCGAGACAATCTCGGTCAGAGATAAGATCTCTTCTGAGTGACCGAGATAACCTCGATAGCAGGAGGTAAGATCTCCCTCGAACGATCGGGCCAATCTTGGCTATAGGAGATAAGATCTCCCCCGAGCAATTGGACCAACCTTGGCTGTAGAAAATAAGATCTCCTCCGAGCGCCCGTATCGACCTCAGCTGTAGGAGATAAGGTCTCTTTCGAGCGACTGTGCCAACCTCGGCTAGAGATAAGATCTTTTCCGAGCGACCAGGTCAACTTCGACCAGGGATAAGATTTCTCCCGAGCGACCGAGCTCCAACCTCGGCTGTAGGAGATAAGATCTCCTCCGAGTCAGCCTCGGCAGTCGGAGACTATATCGCCCCCAAGGAGCTCAACCTCCGACCTCGACCGTAGGAGACGAGATCTACATCAACCTCGGCTGGAGATGAGATCTCCTCCAAGCTTCAACTTGAATCAGCATAGAGCCCAGAAGAGGACTTCGACAGTCGCCTTTTCTGCACTTCCTTCCTTCGAGTTTCAAACTCGAAAGTTGGGGGGACTATTATTAGGGATAAACCCCGCTCCTATCGAAGTCCAGTCCGATGCTAAGCCTAATGCAATCGATAGCCATAGAAGAGCTTCAGCGGTCGGGCTTTAGTCGAACTCCTTCAGCCGACCAAACTCCTCAGCGGTCGAGCTCCTTCGGACTCTCAATGGTTGGGCCTTAGTCGAACTCCTTCATTCGATTGAACTCCTCAACGGTCGAGCTTCAGTTAGACTCCCATGAGAGCCAAACTCTCTCCGCACTCTTCCAGCCAAATATCTGTGGGAGCCAAACTCCCTCCAAGCTTCCCCTTCGATCGAACTCCTACGGAAGCCGAACTCCTTTCGAGCTTCTTCTTCGATCGAACTCCTCTAGGAGTCCGAACTTCTCTGAAATTGATACATACCAAAGTCCACCAATCAATGCCTACTTTCTCAGAGCCATGACTATTAAATCTAGATGAATGGTCACCATCAGTCTGCCACAGGTAATGCTACAAACGGTGCCCTCTTTCATCACTGACTCCGTTAGATCTCAAACAGTCCACCACTATCGAACGGTATGGCTATCACTATCGACCTGACAATACCATCCTCTCTGCACCAAACTTCGTGCAGTCTCGAGCGGTCCATCACTAGGCGGTATGGCCATCACCATCAATCAAGCTCCATCTATAAAAGAGACCCTTCAGATATATTTTCTCTAAGCTCTAAGCTCTAAGCTCTAAGCTTTAAGCTCTAAGCTCCCCTCTAAAACTCCAAGCTCACTTCTCATTACTGAGTACTCCATTTCTATTGGTCAGAAGAGCTGACTTGACCGTCGGAGGATCCTGCCGGAACCGCCGCCGCCGCCTTCGGACGGAACTTTATTTTGCAAGTCACCGATGGCGACCTCGTCTTCCTCCACTCCAGCTCGATCCAACGTCAATCAGATTCTGCACCAACAGATCTAAAATCAAAAAATTAAAATTAAATAATTTAGATCTAAGTTCTACAAGATGCATGACTAGTTGTAGAATAGAATAGTTCTATCTATAGTCTTGCATGATCATAATTTAATTTAATTAAGTTATAATTTTAGATTAATTTATTTACTATTTTTTGATGTTATAAATATTATAATAAGATCTAAAAAATAAAAAATAAAATTATTTAATTTTTGGTTCATATGAGATATGATGAATGCATGTTTAGACTAGTTGTAGAGTAGTTCTACATAATTATCTAGAATAGAATTTATTTGATATGATCAATTTAAATTTAATTTTTTAGATAATTATGAGATAATTTAGATCTGAAAATATGCATGATATGATACATGAGATGTATGCAAAACATGTTTATAATTAGATCAATTTTTTATATATGAGATATATGATGTAGATCTAACTAGTTTTGTAGTTTTTATATTTCTAACTAAAACATTCTTCTTGGCCGTCTGATCATAAAAATAAAGTAGAGTTTAAATGCTCTCTCTTTCCACTCGATGGGGTATTCTTATGATGTGTAGGGGTGCTGCGCGTTCGTCCTTAATCAAAAATCAAGAACTTATTTTCTGTAAAATCCTAGATCCTGAAATCCTAGGATTTTATTTATATATTTTATTTATGAATCCTAAACTTAATTAAGAATTAAGATTATAAAATATATATTAGGTCTAAAATTAAGAATTTCAGATCTAAGATATATTCATAAAATTGGGTTTGGGCTTAGGTAGCTTAATTAGGTCTAGCGGTTGATCAAACCAAATCAAGAGTTGGTTAAATAGAATCAAGAGTGCTTAAATTGACCAGCCTAATAGGATTAAGTCTGGGTCAAGATCGAATCACATGAGTGATTGATCAAGCTAAGACCTAATTAGGCTTAGTAGTTAGAGTCTGGATTGCAGGCTAATCCGATTGATTCTGGCTCAACAATTTGGTATCTAAAAAAAGTTTGGCAGATATGATCGACTGATTTTTAATTGAAAGCTACTCGACTCGAATGCGTTCTTATTGAGTTAATGGCATATCCCTTCCATCGGTCTCACTTAGCTGGCCATATTTGTTGGCTCAGTCCTGATCTAAGGTGGCCAATAATCTGAGCTAACTCATACCACTAGATTAGTCATAACGGTTATGACTATGTCTAGTCTAGTTTAATAAGATCTAAATCAAATCTTTCTAAGAAAAGATTAAGTCTAAGATCTTCCACCATTATAGATATGCGGGCCCTTTTTGGGATTGATTATTCTCAGCTGATTACAGTGGTTCAGTTACACCGAGAAGATGCAACCATGTCTATCAGGCATTGGATGCTATGGGTTGGAGGATGGATTGGGCTCAATATTTTAGATATGGTGAGAGACTCAATTAAAAATTCAATCTGTGCAAATGGTAGGTCTGACTTAACTAAGAAGTAGATCAATATTTCGGGCTTGATGAGATTCATGAATTAGAGATCAAGTTTAGGTGCACCATGATTAGAGAATCATTGAACAAAAGTTATTCACTCATTAGCTAATCCATTACCAATAACTGTTAGGTGAGACGATGAGTTAGTTGGTGGGATCGCACCATCTATTAGAAATTATTAATCATGAAGATTTTCGCATCTCTATAGAGAGAGTATAGGAATCCAAGAAAATAGTGAAGCTAATTTATTTAAAAATAAAATTTTAAATAAATTGGTCAAGTCTTAATTACAATATCTAACTACTATAGTCCAATCCACTAGTACGTATCCTAGACATCCATAGACTGATCGAACCCAATTACAACCATTGGCTTCGAAACTTCAAAATAGTTTTGGATTTTAAGAAGTTAACTCAAGTATTGGATCAGGATTCTTTCATCTTACCAGCTCGTCCATCCGCTGAATAGAGAGCATCTGTTGACAAGTGGATGAACGAAGATAACAAGATCAGATATTACATGTTGGGCTCGATGTCTGATGAACTTCAGCGTCAACATAAAGATATCGAGACTGCCCATCAAATGTTGGCTCATCTATAAGAAATGTTTGGTGAACAGAGTCGCACAGCCAAGTATCAAGTCACTAAACGACTATTCAAAGCTAAAATGCATGATGGGCAGTCAGTCCAAGATCATTGTCTGATGATGATCAAGGACTTGGAACAGCTTGAGAAGCTCAGAGTGAAGTTGGACTAGGATCTATAGAATGATATAATTCTGCAATCTTTGACTGATGCATATGGGCAGTTCATCATGAACTACCATATGCATAAACTTCAAAATTTTCTATCCGAGCTTATGAACATGCTGGTTACTACTAAGCTTTCTATGAAAGGTTCTAAAGGCTCAGTGCTTGTTATGGAATGGACTTCTTCCAAGAAAAGTTTTTTTGGAAAGAAGAAGAAGTCTATGAAAAGGCAAAAGATGGAAGGAGAAAAGAAGAAAAAGGCAGAGCTGAAGAAGAAGACCGCTGATAAGAAAAAGTATTTCCATTGCAACACTGACGGTCACTGGAAGTGGAACTGCCCTACATACCTAGCCACCCTGAAGAATAAGAAGGAGGCAGGTCCTTCTGGAGGTATGCTCATTATTGAGTCTAATCTTACGATTTCTTCTGCATTCAATTGGGTGCTTGACTCTGATTCTAGTGCTCATTTGTGCACTTCCATGCAGGATCTTGAGGATAGCAGGAGGCTGAGAGATGGTGAGATGATCCTACGCATTGAAAATGAAGCAAGAGTTGCTATTGTAGCCATGGGAATATACCCTCTTCGACTACCATCTAGTTTAGATTTAGTATTAAAAGATTATTATTATGTGTCTGCAGCAAGCAGGAATTAATTTCTATTTCATGCCTAGCACTAGAAGGCTATGTAATTAGTTTTCTTAAGGACCATTGTAACATTCTTTATGAAAGAAATAAAATTATAAGTGGTTTCCTTATTAATGATCTTTACCAGTTACATATTGATGTATCTATTTTTAATATCGAGCAAAATGTGAATGCCATGAAATGACCTAAGGATAGTCCAAATGATAGGTATCTATGGCACCTAAGACTAGGTCATATAGCAGAAGATAGGATTAACAAATTAAAGAAAATCGAACTATTGAGTCCATTGACTTCCGAGTCATATCCAATTTGTGAATCTTATCTTCATGGCAAAATGACTAAGCTTTCTTTTGCTGGACATGGGGAAAGGACCATAGATCTTCTTATCCTAGTACATACTGATGTGTGCGGCCCATTTGATGTGTCGGCTAGAGGCAACTTTGTCAACTTCATAACCTTTACCGATGATTTATCTAGGTATGGATATATGTATCTTATGAGACACAAGTCTGAAGCTTTTGAAAAGTTTAAGAAATTCAGACATAAAGTAGAGAAGCAAACTAAAAAATCCATTAAGATTCTTCGATCAGATCGAGGAGGAGAATACCTTAGTCAAAAATTTTTAGACTATCTCAAGAAAAATGGCATAATCTCTCAATGGACTCTACCTGAAATATCTCAACTCAACGAGGTTTTAGAATGGAGGAACCGGATCCTATTAGATATGGTTCAATCCATGATGAGTTTCACAGACCTTTTCGATTTTGCTTGGGGATATAGTTTATTAAATATAATATACTTACTGAATAAGGTTCCTTCTAAAATCGTTCCTATCATACCATATGAGATATGGCATGGTAAGAAACCAAGTCTGAGTCATCTCAGAATTTGGGATTGTCCGGCTTATGTCAAAAGACAACGAATGGATAAGTTAGACTTTAGATCCTTTAGAGCTTGATTTATAGGATATCTTAAAGAGTCATTAGGATATTATTTCTACATTCCAGAAGATCATAATGCGATTGTGAGTCGATATGCCATCTTTCTTGAAAAATAGTTTATTCAAGATGGCGGCATTGGAAAGCAGATCAAGCTTGAGAAGAAAGTCTCATAATAGCAACGAGCTAAGGACCAAATGAAATCAAATCAGGTTGAGCCAATACAATCACTACCTCCTCCACCTCATAGATCGGAAAGAATTTTTCGTCCTCCTTAGAGGTATTTAGGTACTATTTCAGAGGAAGTAAAAAAAATATTTCTTATAGGTAATGGGGTTCATGGTGATGATCCCAAAATCTATGATGAGGTAATGTCGGATATTAACTTCGAAAAATGGTTAGAGATAATGAAGTCAAAAATTGACTCAATGCACTCAAACCAAGTCTGAACCTTGGTAGATCCATCAGAAGGTATAGTACCTATTGGGTATAAATGAATCTATAAGAGAAAGATTAGTACAGATGGAAATATGGAGACATTCAAAGGTAGATTAGTAGCAAAAGGATATAGTCAACACGAAGGCATTAACTATCAGGATACCTTTTCGCTAGTAGCTATGCTAAAATTCATCCGCACATTGCTTGCTATTGCAGCATATTTTGATTATGAAATATGGCAAATGGACATATAAATAATGTTCTTAAATGGATACCTTGAGAAAGATATCTATATGGAACAGCCGCTAGGTTTCACATCTAGTGATACTATTCACAAGGTATGCAAACTGCAAAAGTCCATATATGGACTTAAGCAAGCATCTCAGAGTTGGAATACTCGTTATAATGATGTAATCAAATTATTTAGTTTTATCAAAAATAAGGAGGAATCATATGTCTTCAAAAAGATCAGTAAGAGCGCTGTTGTCTTTCTCGTATTGTACGTGAATGATATCCTCCTTATTGGAAATGATATTTCCATGTTGACCATAGTTAAAATATGGTTATCCAAAGAATTTTTTATGAAAGACCTAGGAGAAGCATTTTATATTCTAGAAATTAAGGTCAATAGAGATAGACCGAATAGGATGCTAGGACTTTCATAGAAGATGTACATAAAGGAAGTGCTAAGAGGTTTAGCATGAAAAACTCTAAGAGGGGTTTGGTATCCTTCAGACATGGCATTCATCTCTCCAAGAAGATGTGCCCTAGTACACCTGAGGAGATAGAATGCATGAGCAAGATCCCTTATGCTTCAGCAATAAGGAGCCTCATGTATGCCATGTTATGTACGTGACCTGATATAGCTCATGCTGTGAGTATCACAAGCAGATATCAGTCGAATCCAGATGAAGAACACTGGACTTTGGTGAAATGTATCCTTAAGTACTTAAGAAGAACTAAGAATATGTTGTTGGTTTTTGGCAATGGAGAACTCCAAGTTTAGGATTATACAAACTCAGATTTTATGTCCGATGTAGATGATTGAAAGTCAACATCTGGG
Source organism: Cocos nucifera (assembly GCA_006176705.1). Classification (NCBI taxonomy): domain Eukaryota; kingdom Viridiplantae; phylum Streptophyta; class Magnoliopsida; order Arecales; family Arecaceae; genus Cocos; species Cocos nucifera. The sequence goes on from QRFJ01000038.1 coordinate 1,614,771, forward strand.
AGTCTGTTTGTGTGTAATGGTGGTACTATAGTTGGAAGAGTTTCAAGTAGATAGTGATAGCAGATTTCACCATGAAAGTAGAATACATCGCTGTATCAGAAGCTGTGAAGAAGGCATTCTAGTATAAAAAGTTTACCATAGAGATCAGAGTGATGCCATCAGATGCCATTCCTCTTTACTGCGACAATAATGGCACCATAGCCCTTGCTAAGGAGCCGAGGTTTTATCAGAAATTCAAGCACATCGAGCAGTGATACCATCTCATCCGCGATTACCTTGAGAAGGGTTACGTTGAGGTCAAGAGAGTCGACTCCACAGATAATGCAGCGGATCCACTCATAAAATTATTGGGCCAGCAGAAGATCGAAGTCCACCTTAAGAAGATGGGACTTAAATTTATAGTCAATTGGCTTTAGGTCAAGTGGGAGTTTGTTAGATATGTATGCCCTAGAAGTCAGAATTGGCTGACACTTGTTGTACACTTCTAAGAGCAAAATTATAATTTTGACTATAAATAATAAAATAGATTATTATCTATCACAATGTGTATTTAGTGTCTGTGATACATCCCTTGAGTTAATGATAATGATAATTCATATTTTTAAGAGTTGAAAATTTAAGACATGAATTTTCATTATTAACTCATAAAATGCTCCCAATCGTAGGATCATCATGAGTATGATGATTGATCTGAAAGGTTGGTGTACAATCGCTTCTTTATAGTAGATGAGTCTTGAGTTTATGGTGTAGAGACACCAGAGCGAGAGTACAGGTACTCGTTAGAAAATGAGGGCACTGAGTATGACCACCTCGAGCAGTCATAAGAAAGTCTACCTTCTCATCGATGACTGGTTCGAAGCTGCAGTGGTGTATCTAATTCTTTGATATGAGGTGCATTGGCAGTTCGTCTTGAGGGTGTTATAGTTTGACTACACCATGATTCGATCTTTTAGCCATTCGAAATCCTGAGGTGTATGTTGGCTATAGCATGTTCATTGTAGGAATTGGATTGCACCAAGAGAGAATCTATCTACCTCGATAGATGAAGAGCAGTCCTATGATAATCATGAGAATCAAGTTCATAAGCTCATGATCATGGTAGAGTGAAATAATAGAAAGAGTTTCTATTAAGATTTTCATATCGGACTTGAATCAAATTATTAAATCATATGACAGAAATTAGGGTTTGACGAGTTCAGCTTAACCCTAATATGATCAGAGCTCAAGATAGAAGAACTTAATCACACATGTAACTGCACCAAGAAATTCATTTTCAGTTTTGATGGGTTGCCACCATATACTGCTAGGTCTGACTGAAGCTTGTCCAGATCAGAAAAGGATTATCTTAATTTATGAGATAAATTTGAGACAACACCTGCCATTTTTCGTCACCTGCTAATTCTTATCTTTTAACTTTGATTAAATATTGATCTTTGACACTTAGACATTTGTCCATGTATCATGCATCCATAGAAGAGCAAATAGGAGCTTGTCCCCTTGCTAGAAAGAGGAAAGAAGGGGGTGCATGCCTAGGGAGGCGTTCCCCTAAGGATAGGGACGTCTGGAGTCCCATACAGATGAGACTCCAGGTTGCTTCTTGAAATCAAATTAGGTGGTGCCAAAGGACTTTGCTTTGACCAATCTTAGTGCCACCTAAGCATTTTGGAGAGGGACTCTCATCTGATTGGATCAGATGATATCATCCCACCAATTAAATTTAGATCTGATTGCATGAAGACGTGATTGGCCGTGATGATGTGACACTGCATGGCGCAGTATGATCTATATAAACCCTATATGCGCCTAGCTTTATGAGGTTCTTCCTTTGCCCATGCCATATTGCTCTCTCCCTCTCTCCCACATGCCTTCCTCAGATCCTCTCTCTCCTCTCCACACCCAAGAGGCTTTAGGCTCAAGTTTGGTGTGATCCAGGCAAGAGAAAGGCGACAAGAAAGAAAGAAGGCAGCACTGCTGTAAGAGACGACATCGCATCTTTAAAAGTTATTTTGAAGACCTTCAAGATCAGATCCAGATCCGATCTTTGGAGGATAGAATGAGAAGAAGGAGATATTTAGATCCTGCTCGAGTGGATACCGATAGAGGCCAGGCGATTGCGTGGTTGCATCCAGAACCTCAGGCAATCAGTAGGTTCATCACAGGATAATTAGATTACCCAAGAACAAGGTTGTTGGTGTAGAAACTGGTCATCGTCGGAGGTCGTTGGGGTCGAGGCCACTGAGGTCACCGTCGGGGACCTGCAAAACAAAGTCCCATCCGGAGTCGGTGGGGGGGCTCCGACAGAATCCTCCGACGGTCAAGTCAGTCTTCGGCCAACAGGAATGGAGTGCTCAAAATGAGTTTTGGACCTTAAAGAAGAAGAGGAGAGCTCAGAGAGATTAGAGGTTAGAGAGCTTAGCCTTAGCATATCGGAAGGGGTTTGGAGGGGTCCTTTTTATAGCGGAGCTTGATGGTGACAGCTGTAGCCGCGTGCTGACGGACTACTCGAGGTTCGATGGAGCCAGTCTCATGAGAAGGTGCCGTGTGCGGCAGGTTGATGGTGACAGCTGCAGCCTCGTGCTGACGGGCTGCTCGAGGTTCGGCGGAGCCAGTCTCATGGGATGGTGATAGCCGTTGCCGCCTCATAGCGGGTCGCTATCACTCGGTGGACCGATGGTGCAGAGCTTGCGGTGGATGAAGGTTTGAAGGCCTTCGTCGTGTGCCCATTTCGGAGGAGCTTGAGCTCTTAGCTTGGAGGGGAGGGAGTTCGGTTCCCATAGGCGTCTGACTGGAGGTATGCAGCTAAGGCTCGTCCATTGAGGAGTTCGGCCGTTGGGAATCTGAAGCTCGACCGTTGGAGAGTTCGATCGAATGTTGGACTTCGGCTGAGGCTTGGACGCTTGAGAGTTCGGTAGGAGCTCGGTCGGCCGAAGTTCGACGAGGGCGACCGCTGAGGAGTTCGACGGAGCGACGACTGCTTGAGGAGTTTGGCCGAGGGGGTGACCGCTGAGGAGTTTGACCGAAGGGCGATCGCTTAGGAAGTTCGGTCGAGGGGGTGACCGCTGAGGAGTTCGGGCGCTGGGGGATTTCGTTAAAGCCCGATCGCTTGGAGTCCAAGGAGCTCGGTCGCTAAGCAGTTCGGCCAGCTGAATGGATTCGAAGGAGCTCGGATGCTGGGGTTTCAGGAGCTCGACCGCTAAGTAGTTCGGCCAGCTGGAGGGATTCGGTCTTGATGCTGGGAGTCTGAAAGGAGCTCGGCAGCTAACTAGTTCGGCCAACTGGAAGAAGCTCGGGCGCTGGGAGTTCGGCTGAAGCCCGTCTGTCGAAGCTCTTCTGCGGCTACTGGTTGCATTAGGCTGGGCATTGAGCTAGACTTCGGCTGGAGCGGGATTTATCTCCAACATTAGCCCCCCCACTCTCGAGTTCGAAAATCGAAGGAAGGGAGTGCAGGAAAGGCGACTGCCGGAGTCTTCCTCCGAGCTCTGTGCTGGTCTAGGTCGAAGCTCGGGGGAGATCTCATTTTCAGCCGGGGCTGACACGTTTGCTTTCTCTAGCCAAGGTCGATGTTGAAGGCTGAGGTCATCGCGGGCCTTACCTCTATCCGAGATTACTCAGGCGCTCCAGCCGAGGTTGACGCGGGCGCTTGGGGGAGATCTCATCTCCTACTACCGAAGTTGGCCCAGTCCCTCGGGGGAGATCTGATCCATAGCTGAAGTTATCCACGGATGCTCGGGACAGATCTTATCTCGAGCAGCCAAGGTCGAAGTGCGCGCTCGGAGGAGATCTTGTCTCCTACAGCCGAGCTTTCCTCGGGGGAGATCTTATCTCCTACGGTCGAGCTTCCCTCGGGGGAGATCTTATCTCCTACAGTCGAGGTCGAAGTGCGCGCTCGGAGGAGATCTTATCTCCTACAGCCGAGGTCGAAGTGCGCGCTCAGGGGAGATCTTATCTCCTGCAGTCGAGCTTTCCTCGGGAGAGATCTTATCTCCTGCAGCTGAGGTCGAAGTGCGCGCTCGGGGGAGATCTTATCTCCTGCAGTCGAGGTCAAAGTGCGCGCTCGGGGGAGATCTTATCTCCTACAGTCGAGCTTTCCTCGGGGGAGATCTTATCTCCTGCGGTCGAGCTTCCCTCGAGGGAGATCTTATCTCCTGCAGCCGAGGTCGAAGTGCGCGCTCGGGGGAGATCTTATCTCCTGCAGTCGAGCTTCCCTCGGGGGAGGTCTTATCTCCTGCAGATGAGGTCGAAGTGCGCGCTCGGGGGAGATCTTATCTCCTGCAGCCGAGCTTTCCTCGGGGGAGATCTTATCTCCTGCAGCCAAGGTCGAAGTGCGCGCTCGGGGGAGATCTTATCTCCTACAGCCGAGCTTTCCTCGGGGGAGATCTTATCTCCTGCAGTCGAGGTCGAAGTGCGCGCTCGGGGGAGATCTTATCTCCTACGGTCGAGCTTTCCTCGGGGGAGATCTTATCTCTTACAGCCGAGGTCGAAGTGCGCGCTCGGGGGAGATCTTATCTCCTGCAGTCGAGGTCGAAGTGCACGCTCGGGAGAGATCTTATCTCCTACAGCGAGTTTTCCTTGGGGGAGATCTTATCTCCTACAGCCGAGGTCGAAGTGCGCACTCAAGGGAGATCGTACCTCCTACAGCCGAGCTTCCCTCGGGGGAGATCTTATCTCCTACAGCCGAGCTTCCCTCGGGAGAGATCTTATCTCCTGCAGTCGAGCTTCCCTCGGGGGAGGTCTTATCTCCTGCAGCCGAGGTTGAAGTGCGCGCTCGGTGGAGATCTTATCTCCTGCAGTCAAGCTTTCCTCGGGGGAGATCTTATCTCCTACGGCCGAGCTTCCCTCGGGAGAGATCTTATCTCCTGCAGCCGAGGTCGAAGTGCGCGCTCGGAGGAGATCTTATCTCCTACAGCCGAGGTCGAAGTGCACGCTCGGGGGAGATCTTATCTCCTGCAGCCGAGCTTTCCTCGGGGGAGATCTTATCTCCTGTGGCCGAGCTTCCCTCGGGAGAGATCTTATCTCCTGCAGTCGAGGTCGAAGTGCGCGCTCGGGGGAGATCTTATCTCCTACAGCCGAGCTTTCCTCGGAGGAGATCTTATCTCCTACGACCGAGCTTTCCTCGAGGGAGATCTTATCTCCTGCAGCCGAGGTCGAAGTGCGCGCTCGGGGGAGATCTTATCTCCTACAGCCGAGCTTCCCTCGGGGGAGGTCTTATCTCCTACAGCCGAGGTCGAAGTGTGCGCTCGAGGGAGATCTTATCTCCTACAGCCGAGCTTTCCTCGGGGGAGATCTTATCTCCTACAGCCGAGGTCGAAGTGCGCGCTTGGAGGAGATCTTATCTCCTGCAGCTGAGCTTTCCTCGGGGGAGATCTTATCTCCTACAGCCGAGGTCGAAGTGCGCGCTCGGGGGAGATCTTATCTCCTGTGGTCGAGCTTCCCTCAGTCAGCAAGTCCCGTCCAGACGACCTCTTCTATCCCATGCCGGCCTTCTTGATTTGGAGCAAGCTCTTGGCTTTTTCGCTGGGAGTCGATGAACCGCCGATGTACCAAGCTCCTTCCTGGGGTAACATTGATGACGCTGTGAGGCGGTCGACCCAGGAGTTTTTGGTCATGGCAGCGCCCTTAGCCGACTTTCTCCAGCCGCTCCTTCCTGACGAGCTCCTCAATTTCATCTCACAGTCGGATGCACTTCTCAGCGTCGTGGCCGTGGTTGCGATGGTAGGCGCAATACGACCGCGCTTGTTTAGGGGAGACCGTAAATCTTCTGGTCTTGGCAGTTGGCTCTTAACTTCATTGAGAATTTGAGTAAGAAGAGTGGATCGTAGTTGCGGAACCTTTCTGGAGGAGGATTTCTTCCCGCCCTTCTGTAGGGGCTTTCTTTGGGGTGAGCTCGAGAAGTTCGGGCTTCACTTGCGCGGAGCTTCATTCCGCTTTCCCGCGAAACTTTCCGTGGGAGAACTTCATGCTTCTTTGTCCGGACTTCCTTGCTCGTAGGGAGGGGGTCGGCTTTGCTTGCTCGAACTTTATTGCACCTCCCGTGAATTCGTTGTAGCGACGTACTCGAGGGGGAGTTCGGCCTCGATCGCCTCTGGGGCGGTCTCGAGCGTGGCCGAAGTTCATTTGGGGTGATCTGCTGCGGAGTTCGGCCTCCTTTATGCCGAACTTCATTTGTGGAAGAACTTCATTTCGTCACTGCTTGCGCCGAACTTCACCATGATGGTGGGCTTAAGGTGGAGTTCGGCCTCGCTTGCACCGAACTTCATTGATGAGCTTCAAAGAGAGAGTTCGGCCTTGCTTCCGCCGAACTTTATTTCGATGAGCTGAGGAGTTCGGCCTTGCTCATGCCGAACTTTCACCGAACTTCATTCTGATGTGTGAACTTTAAGGTGGAGTTTGGCCTTCCGCCGAACTTCATTGATGAGCTTCAAAGGGGAGAGTTCGGCCTTACTTCCGCCGAACTTCATTCCGCGAGGGAACTTTGCTCCGCCCTTGCTTGTGCCGAACTTCATTCCGCAGGGGGACTTTGCTCCGCCCTTGCTTGTGCCGAACTTCATTCCACGGGGGACTTTGCTCCGCCCTTACTTGTGCCGAACTTCATTCCTGCTTGCGCCAAACTTCGTTCCGCTTCTGTGGGAGAACTTCTACTCTCCATTTCTCTCCTAAGGGCGATTGGCATGCCCAAATGCTATTCCTTAAGGCCGATTCCTCGCATCCTCATGGCGGGCTTGCTAGCAAAGTCTCCGCTAGAGGTTGTCGCATGTCCTGCATCATCTCGATGGGGCCGCGAACTCGTCTAGAACTGCTCTGCATCTACGGTGGCTTCGGGTGGGGCTTGGGCTGCCGGGGCCACAACTGAAGCCGGTCGCCGAGTCGAAGCTCTGGAGGCATTTTCTCTTTGGAAGAGAAGGAAGAACGGATCTCCGGAGAGAGAGAAATCATCGTCGAGCACTCCTTTAAGAATAAGAGAACCCCGGAGGTTCGGGGGCCCTCCTTCTAGCACCAATTTGTTGGTGCAGAAACTGATCATCGTCAGAGGTCGCTGGGGTCGAGGCCGCTGAGGTCGCCGCCAGGGACCTGCAAAATAAAGTCTCATCTGGAGTCGGTGGGGGGGCTCTGGCAGGACTCTCCGACGGTCAAGTCAGTCTTCGGCCAATAGGAATGGAGTGCTCGGAATGAGTTCCGGAGCTTAGAGAAGAAGAGAAGAGCTCAGAGAGATTAGAGGTCAGAGAGCTTAGCCTTAGCATATTGAAAGGGGTCTGGAGGGATCCTTTTTATAGCGGAGCTTGATGGTGACAGCTGTAGCCGCATGCTGGCGGACCGCTTGAGGTTCGACGGAGCCAGTCTCACGGGAAGGTACCGTATGCGGTGGGTTGATGGTGACAACTGCAGCCTCGTGCTGGCAGGCCGCTCGAGGTTTGGCAGAGCCAGTCTCACGGGATGGTGACAGCCGTTGCCGCCTTATAGCGGGTCACTATCACTCGGTGGATCGATAGTGCAGACCTTGCAGTGGATGAAGGTTTGAAGGCCTTCGTCGTGTGCCCATTTCGGAGGAGCTCAGGCTCTTAGCTTGGAGGGGAGGGAGTTCGGCTCCCATAGGCATCTGGCTGGAGGTATGCAGCTAAGGCTCGTCCGCTGAGGAGTTCGGCCGCTGGAAATCCGAAGCTCGGCCATTGGAGAGTTCGATCGAATGTTGGACTTCGACTGAGGCTTGGATGCTTGAGAGTTCGGTAGGAGCTCGGTCGGTCGAAGTTCGACGAGGGCGACCGCTGAGGAGTTCGACCGAGCGACGACTGCTTGAGGAGTTCGACCGAGGGGGCGACTGCTGAGGAGTTCGGCCGAAGGGCGACCGCTTAGGGAGTTCGATCGAGGGGGCGACCGCTGAGGAGTTCGAGCGCTGGGGGATTTCATTAAAGCCCGGCCGCTTAGAGTCCAAGGAGCTCGATTGCTAAGCAGTTCGGCCAGCTGAACGGGTTCAAAGGAGCTCGGATGCTGGGGTTTCAGGAGCTCGACCGCTAAGTAGTTCGGCCGACTGAAGGGATTCGATCTTGATGCTGGGAGTCTGGAAGGAGCTCGGCAGCTAACTAGTTCGACTGACTGAAAGAAGCTCGGGCGCTGGGAGTTTGGCTGAAGGCCGTCTGCCGAAGCTCTTCTGCGGCTACTGGTTGCATTAGGCTGGGCATTGAGCTAGACTTCGGCTGGAGCGGGATTTATCCCCAATAAAGATATAAATTAAATTTGATTTAATTTATTTTAATATTATTTTGTTTTATTAGATCTATCAAATCAAATTTGGAAAGTATCAAATTTGATTTAGATCTAAGAGGAAAAATTTTTGAAATATTTCTCGTGATCAAATCAGATCTGAACAAACCTGACCTGAAAAATAGGTTTTTTTCTTCATAACCATCCTATCCCACTGACTCGAAGGATGGTCCTGTATCTAGGGAACAAGCTCCTCTGAAGTATCTCGTTGATGCTCGAGCCATCCTCTATGGAGCTTGACCTTGTAACCCTGGTACAACTCTCCGATCTTCTTTAGTCAGGCATCTCGAGCTCTCTCGTGATTGAGAAAGTCATACCTTCTCTATATAAATTTATCAAAAATCAGTTATAAAATTATTCTAATCAAATATATATAGTGTAAACATATAAAATGCATAAATATAACTAAGATGCGCGTACTTATCCTTATCTTCTTTCATACCTGATCCCTGATGGTAGCATCCATCAAATGCCAGTCTCTAGGCTCTACAAAAATAATGTCCAACCGTCTCACAAGCACTTCAAAAAAGAAATGCATCTTTCACGTGGTCTCCCCTATCGGCCTTTCCTCTGCATCGTAATAGATCATCACCTAATACTGGCAGTTCCACATGTGTGCCATACATGTGGGACCGCAAAATATCCGGCTGGATAATGCACCTGTAATGCAAATATGTTATGTAAATATATAAGTGTACAAATACTATATAAAAAATAAAATTATGCTAATATAATAAAAACATACACTTAGATGCCTGCGTAGTAGCATGTACCTTAGATTTGGACGACGGTAGAGGCTCAGCTATTGGTGGAGTAGATATCGCTGGTGTAGATACCGACGGTGGAGATCTCTATGTAGTCGATGCCGAGGTGGATGAAGTATGCTCTGACTGCTCCTCGGATGCTAAACTGCACGTAATCTATCGAGGGGCAGGGGTGAAAGCTAGATGGCATTTCGGTGCCATCGCGACATGCAACGTTAATGAACATTAATCAATATAACATGTTGAACAATAATATTAGTATAGCATTAATAAATAGTCTCTAATATGTACACTAATCAATTGATGGATCTATCGTTATGCAATGCAATAAATAAAAGCAACATGACATAAACATTCAAAAAATATTATGCAATAAATTCTACAATATAAATTACATTCATAAATAATTAAGGATGAGTAACAGTCGTAGATCCGATCTTTTGTACGAACCTTAGTGTTAATCTAGAAATTTGAAAGAAGAACAAAGTAGATGATGGTGGCACCTTAGGACTTAAAGTTGAAACATTAGAAAGACATATCAAATTCTATTTGCTTGGAAGCTGAATTGGCCCCATGCTTGAGACAGCCAGCTCCATGTCTGAGACATCCGGCTAGGATCCTCCCCCAATCGATTTGATCATGGCCCGAGTCGGCTCGACTGTGTGCCATCTGCTCGATCACTTCCTCTCTTCTTCTCTCGATCTCTCTCACCAGCAACGGCGGTGAGGTCGAACCCCTCCCTCCCAGCTTTTTCATCTCTCGATCTCTCTCGCCGGCGAGGCCGGACCCCATCCCTCCATCTCTCACTCTCTCGATCTCCCTCACCGACAAAGTCGGACCCCATCCTCCCAGTGATGTCGACGAGGTTGGACCCCCTCGCTCCCTCTCTCGCTCTATCGATCTCCCACTCTCCCTCTCTCGATCTCCCTCGTCGGTGAGGTCGGACCTCCTTCCTTCCAATGATGGTGGCAAGGCTGGATCCCTTTCTTTCTCTCTCAAGTACAGATCCATTGGATATTCGAATTTAGATCCAATATCAGTAATTAAAATTAGATCTAAATCTGAATATTCAGATTTTAATTCAAACCCAATCCATTGATAGATCTAGTCCACAGCCGCCGATATGGCACGGCCCAAGACTACCACCACGGCATGGTCTAGAAACTATGGCATGTTGATAATTATAATATTTATTATAAATATTATATAAATTATTATAAATATATATGATTAATAAATAATACTATAAAATTTTAAAAAAATTATACCTACGGCTATAGAGAGCGGGTCACACTGAAAGCTTTGAGGGTCGCCGACGATGATGCTAGAGGAGGACGACGGCACTAGAGGTAACCTACAAAATAAAAGCAAGATAGTGAGATAAAGAAGAGAAAAAAAGAGAAAGAGAGAGAGAGAGAGTAGAGGATACCGGGGATGGGGGCTAGGGAGGGGGCACAGTGACGAGGAGGCTGAAGGAGGCTTCGCACTCGATCGAGGAAGGATCAGAATGGTGGTGGTGGTGGGGGGGTGGGGTTTCTGGGGTTGCTTGTCGAAAGGAGGGTTTGGTTTTGCACCGAGGCTGGAGGAGGATAGAGTGTGGGGGAGGGGTTTCATGGAAGGCCGGCGGAGGGTCGAGGGTGGATGGGGGTTCGCTGGAGGGGGTTTCACAAGAGACCGAGGGAGGGTCAGATGGGGGTTCACCAAAGGGGGGTTCGCTGGAAACCAAGGGAGGATCGGATGGGGGGATGGGGGTGGGGTTTCGTAGGGGGCCGAGCGATGGTGGAGGGGGTTCACCAGAAGGGGATTTCGTGGGGGGCCGAGGGAGGGTCGGATGGAGGGGTGGGGGGCCAGATGGAGGGTCGGAGGTGGGTGGTGGCGGGGAGGGGCAGTTGGGTATGGAGGGCCGGAGGAGAGGGGGAAGGAGGAGGTGGCGCCGGTTGGAGGAAAGAAGGGGCGATGTCGGCCAGGGGGGAGAAGGGGCAACGTCGGTCAGGAGGGAAGGAGCCTCGTCCGCAATGAAGAGGAGGGGGGAGAGAGAGAGATCAAGCACACATGGAAGAAAAGAGAATTTAAAAATTTTTAACCTAACCTATGGTACTGATTATCAAACCACTGTCATAGATCTATGGCAACGGTTATCGAACCACTGCCATAAATCTACGACAGTGGTTATCCAAAATCGCTGCCATAGATCGACGATAGTGGTTCTATAACCGCTGTCGTAGATCTATAGCAATGATTTTTGATAACCACTGCCATAGATTGAAAATAATTTTTTTTTATTTTTTTAAATATTATATAATTTTAAAATTTAATATTCATCTTTACTATTCATTATTTGAATAATTATTATTAGAGTGTCGTCTTAAATGATCGCCTCGATCCGATGGCCCTAGCTTCATCGATCAGAAAAATTTGATTTCGATGATCACGAACGATGATGCGATGATATGATAGATAGAGATCTTCGATGAGTTCAAAAACCTACAACGATAATCTCGATGATATTTGTAGCATACTATTAAAGTTTCACTTCAATCGGATATCATTATCATAATCAATTTAGTACAGAATAATTTCAATCGTTAAATTAGAAATAAGTGATCAAAGGATTAAACGACATTCGATTATGAGATAATTTTTTAGTTAAATAATTTTTATTATAATTTCAAATATTTTATACGATGATGATAGTAAAATTTAAATCATTTTTGCATAAACTATTCATGTTAAGCAGATATTGCAAAAGCATGAGCATAACAACCATTGAAGTTTCAGAATGGTTATCAGGAGATGTATAGTTTTAGATCATTCTTCATCTCATGAGTTGAATTTTATAATCACCATCATAAAAAATAATTAAAATAGTAGCCAAGATCAGTTATAAAAAAAGTTATCTCATAATCAGACACTGTTTGGTTCTTTGATCACTTGTTTATCATTTAACGATCGAAATTAATCTATACTAAATTGACCAAGATAATAATATTTGATTGAAGTAAAATTTTGATAGTACACTACAAACATCATCAAGATCATCATTGTAGATTTTTGGATCCATCAAAGATTTTCATCTATCAGATCATCATATTGTTGTTCGTGATCATCGAAATCAAATTTTTCTGATCGACGAAACTAGAGCCATCGGATTAAGATGATCTTTTGCGATGACACTTTAATGATAATTATTTAGATAATGAATGGTGAAGATGAATATTAAATTTTAAAATTATATAATATTTTAAAATATATATATATAATAGTGATTATAATTAACCACTACCATAAATTAGATTATAGCAGCGGTTCCTACTAACCGCTGCTATAGGTTCGACTTATGATAGCAATTACAATGAACCGCTACTATAGATCGATCTATGGCAGTAATTTTTTATAACCATTACTATAGGTCTGACCTATGGCAATAGTTTTCTATAACCGCTGCTATATATCAGACCTATGGTAGCGGTTATAAAAATTGCTGCCATAGGTCTGATCTATGGCAGCGATTAACGAAAATCGCTGTCGTAGGAGCTATGGCAGCAATTTTGAAAACCGCTGTCATAGTAAGCACAGTCATAGACCATTTTTGTAGTAGTGCTTGCTTGCGCTCGAAAGGAGTTCGAAAGCATGGTCGAGCTTCACTTGACTTTTTACCAGTAGTGGGCATACTTGATTCACTCGCTCGCCGCTCTTCAACAACTTCACTATCCTTGGCCTTGAAGTTCTCTTCTGCTCGGGCATAACCTTCAGCTCGAGCCAGTATATCAGCAAAATTTTTGGGATACTTCTTCTTAAGAAAGAATAATAGATCATTCTTTTGAAGGCCGCCTTTCAGTGCAACCATTGCGACATATTGATCTAAGTTTCGAACCTCTAGTGCAGCGGTGTTGAAACAGGTGACATAGGCCCGTATGGATTCTCCCTCCTTCTGCTTAATGCTGATGGGGGAGTTCGAGCCTCATTGAGGATGTCGGCTGCTGACAAAATGAGCTACAAACTGATGGTTAATTTGATCAAAAGAAAAGATAGTGCTTAGCTTAAGGACCGAGTACCAGTTTCTGACTGCTCTCTTCAGAGTGGAGGAGGAAGCTCGGCATAGGATGGCATCGGACGTGCCATGAAGCAATATCATTATTCGAAAGACCTTCAGATGATCGATCGAATCTGTAGTCTCATCGTAGCTCTTGAATTGAGGAAGCTTGAGATTCGGTGGGATGGGTTCCTGCATAATTTTTTAGAAAAAAAAAGGGTCAGTGCAGATATCATTACCGTGAGAGGAAGGAGCATGGCAAAGTTTCTCGATCTGTCGATTCATTTCTTATAGTTTTCGATCCAAGAGATCCTCACGACTGTGGATCTCCAAAGTCTTCTAGCTGAATGGAGGTGAGGTCCCCTCAGGGGTTGAATCATGATCGAAGTAGGGGCTCTCTACCCTTTGCTTCTCTTTTTCTAAAGTTATCAGTCGACTCGCCCAAGTCGGTCACCCCCAGACTGGGTCCTATAGTTCCAAAGAAGCTTGCTCTGGTTGAATCGATGCCGGGGGCTGCTGCTGCTGCATGGTTTGCACTGCTTCAGTAAGGCTGCGAACCTGCTAGACCAGCGGTTGAACTATTTTGCATCTACTAGTGCTGCAGACGGAACCTGAGATGCCAGGGATGAGACAGGAGCAGGCAGATCTAGGTGAAATCTGACTGTGGAGGTGGTTGACTGTCGAATCGAGGCCTTCTGGAGAGGCATCCTCGTGAGATCGGTTGGGGAAGAAGGACTCCAAGAAAGAAGAAGAGAGATCTCTGTTGAGCACTTCTTTAAGAATAAGGGAACCTCAAGAAGAAGGGGATTCTTTTTTTAGCGCTAGTTCTGTTGGTGCAGAATTTGGTTGTCATTGGATCTGATTGGAGTTGGAGAAGTTGAGGTCACCATCGGAACCTGCAAAAGAAGCCCAAATCGGAGGAGGGGTGGCTCCGGCTGGACCCTCCGACGGTCAAGTCAGCCCTTCTGACCAACAAAATGAAATGCTCAATAGAGAAAGTAACAGGATATCAAGAAGGAGAAGAGAGCTTAGGAAGAAAAGCATATCTGGTGGGTCTCTTATATAGGTAAAGCCCATAATAAACTGATGGTGACAACCGTAACTGCCTAGTGGTGGATCGTTTGAGGCCATGTAGGATTTGTTTTGGAGGATGGTGTCCGTTGTCGTGATATGCCAGTCCATTAGGACTTGATAGTCGAAGTTCGGAGGAGGTAGATGCTGACGGTGAAGAGCTTTGAGTTTCATCAATTTCAGAGGAGTTTGGACTCTTTCAAGATCGTATGTGTGTAAGTGGGTTCATGTTGTACAGATAGCTGGATTTGCATAGGCGTGGAGATCTTTCTAGGTGATTGCAGTGAGTTCGATCGGAAGGAGTTTGAAAGTCCTATGATTAGAGAAATCCTGAAGAAAGTTTGTTGAAGGAATCCGGAAGTAGTTCTGCTGGAAGGAGGAGTCTGGCTGAAGGAACAGAGATCCAAAAATAATTCTGTTGAAGAAATCTAAAAGAAGATATGCTGGAAGAGCAAATATATAACGACAAGTTTCCTCTCTACTAATACAAGAAGTTCGAATGGGCGGGAGTTGATGGAAAGAAAATTATCTGATGTCCGAAAGGAGTTCGACTAGAAGGAGGTCGGCTGAAAAATTTTGTTTAGAAAGAGCGAAAGGAGATCTGCTCAGAAAGAACCTGCTTATTTATTTCTTTGAAGCTTGACTGCTTTCGAGGCCGTCTAGAGGTTGATATGAAAAAAATGAGGTCCTTTAGCCTGCATGTTCAAAGTTCTTGATGTAGGAATTCTGAGGTTTGCCATCTTTAGTATATTGTAGAAGTTCGTTTGGAGAGGAGTTCTGTTGATCCGATATTGGTCCAATACCAAATAGCTTGAATGGTTTTTTGTTGGAAAAAGATTCAAAGAGCCCCAAGGTCGGCCAAATCAAGCCATAATTAGACCTATTACTCAGTTGCTTGGGGGCTGTCATCGCTATTCAAGTTCGTCTGAGCGAAACCTACAATGCCCCGTAGGTTCTAAGAATATCCAATTGAGCTAGGAATCTAAACAAAGAAGATTGGCTGATAGATTCAGGTTGGAGGTCTGCAGTCTCAGTGCCTGAGCATAAACTCTTCGCTGGTCGGAGTCCGGCATGGTTGCCTTTGCTGGATGGAATTTTTTCAAGACCAGATATCCTATCGAACTTTAGTAGGAAAGGATTCACACCCAACAAAATCTTTCCCCCTCCCTTGCCACATACCTTTAGACCTAACATTCACCTAGGCCTGTACAAAGAAAAAGAAAGAATTTTGTTATCTTGATTTCTATTTCTTCCGCCATTGTGCTTGTTGGGGGTAAACCCCGCTCCCACCGAAGTCCAATCGGATGCTCAGCGGACAATACAACTGGTAGTCATAGGAAAGCCTCAACGGTCGAACTTCTCAGCGGTCGAACTCATTAGCGGACGAGCCCCGATCGAACTCCTCAGCAGTTGAACTCATTTCGGTCGAGCTCCGACCGAACTGCTCAGCAGTCGAACTTTTTCTCCAGTCAGACTTCTATGAAAGCCGAACTCCTTACAGACTGTTGACGGATTTCTATGGGCGATCCCACTACTGAATGATTACACGACAATAATGATTGTCATTTATCAAGCCAATAACGATCGGCATTTATCAAGTCAATAATGATCAGCATTGATCAAGACGGTTACGACGGTTATTAATCAAGGCAGTTACAACAAGCTCTACCTATAAAAAGGACCCTCCAGATACGCTTATGCCGGGTTCTAAGCTCTTATCTCCTCGAAACTCTGCCGAACTCCATACTGAGCACTCCATTTCTATTGGCCAGAGCTAACTTGACTGTCGGAGGGTCCTGTCGGAGTTACCCCCACCGACTTCGAACGAAACTTTATTTTGTAGGTCACCGACGACGATCTCGTCCCCTTCCACTCTAGCTCGATCCAGCGTCAACCAAATTCTACACCAACAGATTTGGCGCTAGAGGAAGGGCCTCTATTCTTAAGGTTTCCTTGATCTTAAAGGAGTGCTCGGCAGCAACCTAAAGTTCTTTCCAAAAAAAATGCCTCCCAGGAAAGCTTCGATCCGACGATCAACGGCCTTCGCGGTCCGATCCCGTTCAGATCCGTCTGCTCCCACTCCAGCTCCGGCAACCCAGGTTCCATCTATAGCTGCGGTGGATGTGGAGCAGTTCAATCTACTCGTTCAGTAGGTTCGTGGCCTCACGGAGGCGATGCAGGCAGTGCAGGCCGTGCACCAACAGACCCCGGCATCGGCTCAATCGGTGCGGGATTCTTCGGAGCCCTGTGGTCTGGTTCAGGAATGGCCGACTTGGGCTACTCGGCCTTCGATCCTCGGAAGGGGGAAGCAGAGGAGGAAGGGCCCCTGCTCGGACCACGACTTGACCCAGGGAAAAGTTTCACATCCATTCTACCAGAAAACTTTAGAGATTAAAGATCGTGAAGATCTCTTGGATCAAAGGCTCTTAGAAATAAGCCGATGGATCGAAGAACTTCGTCACACTCCCTCCTCACATGGTAATGATGTTTGTACTGACCCTCCCTTTTTGCAGAAAATTATGCAGGAACCGATTCCACTGAACTTCAAGCTCCCACAGTTCGAGAGTTACGATGGGACCACCGATCCAGTCGACCATCTGGAAGCCTTTCGGATGATGATGTTGCTCCATGGCGTGCCAGACGCTATTTTGTGCTAGGCTTTCCCCTCGACCCTTAAAGGAGCTGTTAGAAATTGATACTCGGTGGTTAAGTCGAGTACCATTTTATCGTTTGATCAGATCAGCCAGCAGTTCGCAGCCTACTTCATCAGTAGTCGGCATCCGTGCCGAGGTTCGGATTTTCTGATGACCATTAAGCAGAGGAAGGAAGAATCCATCCAGGCTTATGTCATTCGGTTTAATGCTACCGCATTGCAGGTCCAGAATCTAAACCAATCAGTCGCCATGGCCGCCCTCAAGGGCGGCCTTCAGAAGAACGACTTGCTGTTCTTCCTGAAAAAAAAGTATCTTAGGGACTTTGCTGACATGCTAGCTCGGACTAAAGGTTATGCCCGGGCTGAGGAGGCCTTCAAGACTAGGGATGATGAAGTCGGTGGCGAGCGACAAGTTAGCGAGCCGGGTAGGCCTGTCGAAGAAGGAAAGCTGAGTAAAGCTCGATCGCATTTCTGGACTCCTTCTGGGTGCAGGTGAGCCCGAACTCTCCCTCGGGCCCAGAGGCGAGGAAGCCCCGACGAAAGAGCACACTGAGGTTCTCCCCAGTGCCGAGGTTCTCCCCAACGGAGATTTCATAACTACGCCTCCCTTAATGCTCCGAAGACTCAAGTGCTGATGAAAATCAGAGAACAACTTTCGAGACCAGAGAGGATGCGTTCCTACCCTAGCAAACGCAATCCTAATAAGTTCTGCCTTTATCATCGTGACCACGGTCACGACACTGAGGAGTGCATCCAACTCTAGGACGAGATCGAAGAGCTCATCAGGTGAGGTAGACTTGGCCGATTCCTACGAAGACGGTCTGAAGGGCGGGAGGATCGACTGAGGGTGCTACCATCGAGGGGAGAGGACCAAGAGGATCGGCCGCCTCTCGGTGTCATCAATACTATCTCGGAGAGACTTCAACAAGAAGAGGCCAGCGGATCCGAAGGATCGGTGAAGAAACAGAGGACCAAGGAACCCGTGACCTTTATCGAGGCAGACGCCCAGGGGATCCAATTTTCACACAATGATGCGGTTGTAATCTCTTTGAACATTGTCAATTATGATGTACGCCGCATTTTGGTAGACAATGAAAGTTCGGTCGATATATTATTTTATGATGCCTTCTCAAAAATGTCCTTACCCGATGATCACTTGGGGCCTATGAACTTCCCGCTGATAGGATTCACTGGCAATGCCGTACCAGTTGAGGGCATAATAACTTTGACTGTGATAGCAGGGCAATGCCCGAAACTAGCCAAAGCACAGGTCGATTTTCTAGTCGTGAAAATTCCGTCCACCTACAATACCATTCTTGGCCGATCTAGTCTAAATGCACTTCGAGCGGTGGTGTCGATCTATTATTTGAAGATAAAATTTTTGACAAGTCACAGGATCGGAGAGGTCAGAGGAGGCCAAGCTCTGACGAGGCACTGCTACTCAATCGTCCTACATAAGGAAGAGTGGTCCGACTCTTATCTTGTTGATGAATTGGATGTCCGCGACGATCTCACTGAGGAGCGGGATGAGCTTATGGAGGACCTCATCTCCGTGCCCTTAAATGATGGGAACGTCGAGCATGCAGTGCAGATCGGCTCCAACTTGGCAGGCGAGGTTCGGGAGCAACTCGTTACCTTTCTTAGAAGAAACGTGGATGTTTTCGCCTGGATCCCAGCAGACATGCCAGGAGTTGACACCGAGGTCATGGAACATCGACTGGCCGTCGACCCGAGGTATCGATCGATAAAAGAAAAGATACACTACCATGCCTCGAATAGGCAGAAAGCAATCGCCGAAGAAGTAGACAAGCTCCTCAAAGTCGGATTCATCCGAAAGGTTAATTATCCAACCTGGGTCTCAAATGTGGTCCTCGTCAAAAAGATGAACAACAAGTGAAGGATGTGCATTGACTTCAAAAAGCTGAACAAAGTCTGTCCGAAAGATAGCTACCCTCTACTCAAGATTGATCAACTAGTGAATGTGACCTCAGGCTACGAGCTCCTTACCTTCATGGACGAGTCGCCGTCTCTCAATCTTAGAGCCAGGGGAAGCTCATCCCTAATTGGGAAGGCCCGTATGAAGTAGTGGAGGTCATCTGATCCGGTACTTATCACCTGAAGGAGCTCGGAGGGATGATGCTTTTATGACCTTGGAACTCAGAAAATCTGAGGATATATTACCAGTAATCTTCCTTCAATAAAACTCCTTCATTTCAGCATTATGGTTTCGTGGTGCAAGAATTATGTGACGACAGAAAAGAAACAATCCAAAGGCTGTATCAGGAATAGGAGGAGAACCTCATCTTAACATGAAGCAAGTCGAAGTCCTCCAACCTCGGTCGCTGGAGATAAAATCTTCCCTGAGGCAACCTCGGTTGCAAGAGATAAGATCTCCCTCGAGGCAACCTCGGCTGCTGGAGATAAGATCTCCCCCGAGCGCCCGTATCAACTTTAGCCGCAGAAGATAAGATCTCCCCCGAGGCAACCTCGGCTGCTGGAGATAAGATCTCCCCCGAGGCAACCTCGGCTGCTGAAGATAAGATCTCCCCTGAGCGTCCGTATCAACCTCGACCGTAGGAGATGAGATCTCCTCCGAGGTAACCTCAGGGGCAGGAGATATGATCTCCCAGGCTTCAACTTTAATGGGTGCAGAGCCCGGAAAAGGACTTCGACAGTCGCCTATTTTGATACTCTATTCCTTCGAATTTCAAACTCGAGAGTGGGAAAACTACTGTTGGGGGTAAACCCCGCTCCCATCGAAGTCCAGTCGGATGCTCAGCGGACAATACAATCGGTAGTCACAGGAAAGCCTCAGCGGTCAAACTCATTAGCGGACGAGCCTCGGCCGAACTCCTCAGCGATCGAACTCATTAGCGGCCGAACTCATTTCGGCCGAGCCCCGACCGAACTCCTCAGCAGCCGGATTTTTTCTTCAGTCGGACTTCTATAGAAGCCGAACTTCTTATAGACTATTGATGGATTCCTACAGGCGATCCCACTACTGAACGGTTACACGACAATAATGATTGTCATTTATCAAGTCAATAACGATCGACATTTATCAAATCAATAACGATCGGCATTGATCAGGATGGTTACGACAGTCATTAATCAAGACAGTTACAACAAGCTTTGCCTATAAAGGGGACCCTCCAGATACACTTACACCGGGTTCTAAGCTCTTATCTCCTCGAAATTCCGCCGAACTCCATACTGAGCACTCCATTTTTGTTGACCATAGCTAATTTGATCGTCGGAGGATCCTGCTGGAGCTATTTCCATCGGTTCCGAATGAAATTTTATTTTGCAGATCACTGACGGTGACTTCGTTCTCTTCCACTCCAGTTCAATTCGGCATCAACTAAATTCTACACCAATAATGCTAGTTTCAACATCAACAATAAAATACCAAGAGGGCAAGCAAGGATTATTGAACAGTTTGAAAAATATTTATATTTTATTGGAAAGTGGATATATTGGGCATCAATCAATCGAACTAAAACATCAAGGGGGATGGTGAGGATTAAAGGATCCGCTCATCATGCAATTCTTAGGATATCATGTAAATGGATATTTTAAATGTTGTAGGGTAGGAGTATCCCAATTTTTTTATGAAATTGTACATACCACTGTCCCAATATTTAGGATAAAAAATATCTTAAAATGTACCGATCGAAATACTAAGATATTAATAAAATAGTCCTATCCTAACGATCGAGTTAGTTTCTTGTTGTAATGTCCTGTAGACCGTCTTCGGTGTCCATAATGTAAATTGCGGTACCTTTGTTGGGTGGCAGCGGTGTAGCCCGATTCCATTGCCGCAGCCCTTTAACTAGCACACCTGGCGTGCCACATTTCAAGAAACAATTAGTGCAATTAGTAGGATCAGGTTGATTTATTGGCACCAAGTACCAATTACGCACTGCCACATGTCATGAAGGTTCAGGGATTAGGCGTCGTGGCATTTTTCCCAGCGGTGCAGTGAAACTATTTGGTAAGACAATCAATAGGGCAGCGACTTTCGTACGAGGATAGTTTCCCATCTCACGAGAATGAAAAGGTGTCAGCCGGCGCACACGAAAGACGACTCCGATTAGTTTCCCGGTTCTTGCGATCCATTGACCGTCAGATCTCATATAGGATCAGATCCAACGGCTCCTGTGGACCACGAACCTCGAATCATCTTGTTTCGGTGCTCCACCGCACTCGCCCAATCTACTCCAATCTTAAACCATCCGTCGGCCACCTGAGGTTTCAACTCCTGAACACGCAATCCAGCCACTAGCTAGCAAATCACAAGATTCACAACGTTGTAGAAGCGGTAGCATTTTAGTAGATAAATTGAAAGGAAAGGGTGATTTTATTTAGCATGGTATCGTTTGAAAACCGCTTTGTTCTTCCGACCCAACTTTTCCGTCCGGGTCGGCGTCTTTCGGGGTCAGCCTATAAATACCCCACGAACGAAGCCCTGTCGGTTTTGAGAATTTCCTCTCCGCTATTCTCCGCCCTCTGGGGCTTCAAAACCCTACACCAAGACAGGTAAATGGCCCACGAAATCCTCCACCAAGACCTAGAAATCTCCGAAGATCGGGCCTCTGCCGAGCGATCGGCGGCGGATTCCGGCGACCCTGCCCTCTCGCGGAGCGCCTCCTCCAGCCGCCTCAACGCCAAGGCGCCCGAGTTTGTCCCCCGGTCGGCGGCCACGGATCGGATCGATGCCCGCAAGCCGCGGGTGGTGCCGATCCACCACGGCCCGCCGACGGTGATGCACGTCTACCACCCAGCGCCGCCGAGCCCGACGTTTTTTGCTCCGGTGCCGGGCTCGTTCGAGTACTATGGTGGTGGAGGCGGTGCGGGGTTTGGGGAGCAGGAGACGGTTCCGGGGCCGGCCGATCTGGATCCCGCTCCGCCGGCGAGGGAGGGACTCTCGGAAGAAGTTATTCAGAAGATTACGAAGCAGGTGAGTGATTTCTCGAATTCTTTCTTTTAATTGTGTTCACAAAGTCTGTTTTGAGATTCTAGTGTAGCATATCATATGCTTGAAAGAAAGACTATAAAGGATAGATTTTGAGTTGATGGATATGATAGACGGAGTGACTAGCTAATTAGGAGAATCACTATCAATTAGCTGTAGTTTTATGTAGAATTCTAGCAGTTGAACCTATCTTTATGGAATTTTAGCCAATCTAGCCATCCAGGTTCTGTCAGGATATTCAGCAAAGTGCTTGTATCTATATGGTCTCTAGCTTTATTTCAGCACAAGAAAGCTCGTTTCTGTATTGTATGACCTATTTGAGAGTGATATTTGAACAAACAAATCCTCTTTATAAGGATTTAAACCTTTGTTTACTGTAGAAATCTCGCTCTTATGCTGTCAGGCACCAGGTGACCATTTTCTATGATTTTCTGAATGTGTTTGGCTTTCAATACTTGATTGACATGTGATGAATAGCATTTCAGTGCTGTGGTTTAAGAGCCTCTTTTTTTTAATTCGAGCAAACTGACTGTCAGGTTGACATGACTCATATTACTTTTTGTGGCATAATCATAGTTTTGGTTTTTGTTGTGCTTGCATTAAAGTCGAGGAACGTTGTTGAATCCCCTATTTGTTGGCTTAATTCATAGCCAAGCGATAAAAACTTCACATAGGGTTCAGAACTGATCTTCTAATTAGTGGTGTGCCTTTGTATGGTAGATAGTGTAAATTTGTCTGAAAAGCCTTAGTACAACTGACCTATAACAATGTCGATATGCTTTTGGAAACTTTCTTTTAAATACTTGGTGGTCCCCATTTTGGATATGATCAGCTTAGTGGGTTGCTCTACAATCCATTCTGCTTAAACTTGTACACGTTTTACAATGGACTCTCAAGTTGATGTAGTACTTTCTTAAAGAGTGGATTAGAGTATGATGACTTCTTGTTGAATTTACTTCTCTGATTTTTTCCCCCTTTTTAACTGTTAAATCAAATTCTAAGTTTGGATATAAAGTAGCTGAACAAGTTCTTACTTGTAAGAAATAACTGTAAGAATTGCTATCGCTCATATTGGCTGTTGTTTTTCTGGCTGTGTAACTCATTTTTTTGCTACCTTAGCTTAATGCTGCAAACACAATTAGTTTCTGATGCAAAATTCAATTGTATGTATGATTTTGTAAGATCATGCTATCTGAATATAGCTTTCCTTTTTTTTTTAACAAGATTTATTATTTGAAATTTGCAGGTGGAGTATTATTTCAGTGATGTAAACTTGGCTACCACTGAACATCTGATGAGGTTCATTAGTAAAGATCCAGAGGGATTTGGTAAAATAATTTTTGTTAATTAGATTTTAATTTTTTTAATTTATTTCTTTTGATTTTATGTTTTATATTTTTTGGTGAGATCTGATATATGTATAGAATTTCACTCTTTTTAGCCCTTTTTTAATAGGTAAGCTTATCTCCAACAATCATGATCAAGGTGCAAATATTTTTTTTAACTCTAAACTGGTCATGCTATAGACATTCAATTATAATGTTCCCAAAACAAATTGAAGGTGAGCTATATTAGAATTTTAGACCCCTATATTATCTATCACACCTTAGGTGACTAGGGTGTTAGCAGATTTCTATGGGATTCCTTCTTAAGGGTGGCAAGGGATAATATCTACTACTCCCATGAACGATAATGGATGGGCTTAGGGGGAATTTCTATTGATGATGTAGCAAAAAAATTTGGGACTAAGGGTTATCAATTGCATAGAGGATAATGGTAGCCTTTATTTATTTTTGGGGGTTAAAACTTTAAAGTGTGTTCATGCTTGTTAAATTATATTTCTCCAACCACATTCACAAAATGGGTATCACAACTCTTTTAAAATACAATATTAAAAAATTAAGAATTGTGGGATCAATAATATATATATATATTTTGTCTCTGTCTAGTTGAATTGAAGTTTTCATAATATATTTCACCCATGTACAATATGTGCTGGGCAGGGTAGTCGTTAAGTAGTTAAGTTCAGTTGAACAGACAATGTACATTGTTTTTTAATATGCAATAATCCTTTAAAAGGTGGAAAATATGATGCCCAAAATATTGTAATTCCACGATTGATCTTTCAGCCCAACAAATTGTCCAACATAATGATCTTTTCTTTTCTTTTTGGGTACATAACATAATGATCTTTGACCCAAAAGTTGTAAGATATTAACATAGCTGACTTCTAATATTGTCAATTTTCAAGAAA
The DNA here is from genome assembly GCA_006176705.1 of Cocos nucifera. Classification (NCBI taxonomy): domain Eukaryota; kingdom Viridiplantae; phylum Streptophyta; class Magnoliopsida; order Arecales; family Arecaceae; genus Cocos; species Cocos nucifera. The sequence continues at coordinate 1,638,777 of QRFJ01000038.1, forward strand.
AATCCTTTTGAAAAAGTCCATAGCAAAGACCCCACTAAATACAAAACCATATCACAAAGTTTTGCACAAGAGAATTATCACAAATTAACCCTTATATGTTACTTCCATATTTAATCTAGAGATGGCTAATGTTCCACAGAAAACTATTTTCTAACTGAAACAAAATCATAGAAGAATTGGTGTAAAGCTTTTTTTTGGATCTCAAATGCTTTCAAGTAAGGTTCGCTGAATCAATATTGGGAGTTGTACCAATTGGTGACCTGTTTGGTATGGTACCGGCAGTTTGGCACATACTGTACCACACTAGGGGTGAGGGAGAGGGAGAAAGAGATGGATGCACGGGGGGCAGGTGGGGGTGGGCGGGGTTGCTTATCTGGTAGTGGAGACTAGGAGAGTGAGGACTTACCTGGTTGGGGCCCCATCATCGTCATTGGACATGGATGGGATGTTGTCATCAGAGGATAGGGGTTGGAGGTGGAGGCAGGAGACAAAGACAGAGGGGATGCAAGGGCTTCGAGGGCATTGAGCCATCTGATGGCTCTGGATCTGGCAGCAAGGACCGTGAGAGAGAGGACTCACCCAGCTAGGATGTTGTCATTGTTGTTACACATGGATAGGATGCTGTGGGTCATCAAAGGACAGAGGACAGAGGAGGAGTTATGAGAGTCAGAGAGGGGGGAGATGAGGGCTTCAAGGATGTTGGAAGAGCTGGAGAGGGCTCTGGGAGAGGGATTTATAGCATCTTGATTTGATTGACTGAACCATGTTGGTGACTTACTAGTCTGGTTTGGTACACCTTGAACTGGCTAGTTCGGTATGGTTTAGCAAACCTTGCTTTCAAGAAAGAGAATAAACACAATGAATGGCACTGTAAAAAGACAAATAAAAATGCTAATATTGATTCACCAGCACTACCACCATCAGAATACAGTTCTGCAGTGTATGGTGTATTATGGTTTGCTTGGTCATCAATCCTGGTTTAATTTGTAGTCCAGAATATGCTCAGAAGTGGTTAAAACAGGCTAAACAAGGAATGTTCCTTTGCTTATTCTTAAAATTTGAATGGTTGTATGACTTGTTCACTTGATCCTCTTAAAAATATACATGGATGCACTCTCCTTTTGCAATATGATATATGTGATCTACTGAAAAGTAATAAAAAGGAAAATCTAGGCTACCTGCTTTGATTGGCCTAGTTATTTAAAATTACCATTATTTTGTGTGCAGTGCCAATATCAGTCATTGCAGCATTTAAGAAAATCAAAGCCCTGGTTCACAACAACTCTCTTCTGGCTATGGCTCTCCGGACATCATCAAAACTTGTGAGTTCTTTGGCCATGTTTACCTGGTTTTAGTTCACAACCCATATGCCAATCAAACCCTCTTCCCCAGTTCTGCTGATACAAACACATTTTCTATTCTAGTCATCAATATTACACTTATGCTAGTATTATGTTGTCATTATGCCATCTATCATAGCTCTGATATGGTTAGTTTGCAGGTTGTTAGTGATGATGGAAAGAAAGTCAGACGTCAACAGCCTTTTACTGAACTAGATATGGAAGAATTGCAGGTTACATATAGTCAGTTCTGTTTGGACTTATTCATCACTTTATGTGCTCTGACTATAAATAATGGGTTTGTTTGTTCCCTTTTTTTCCTTTTAGGCACGCATTGTTGTGGCTGAAAATCTACCTGAGGATCATTGTTACCAAAACCTCATGAAGGTTTTCTCTGCAGTTGGGAGGTTGAGGTTTCTTTCCATGTGTAAATTTGCTAGCAATAATTTTTCAACATCGTTTACTTAAAATCAATGCTGTGATGCAGTGTAAAGACAATCCGTACATGCTATCCTCAGACCTCAAATGGCACAACCGCTCAAACTAACAAACCAACAAAACTTGATATGCTTTTTGGCAACAGGGTATGCATCTTTATCTGTTAATAATTTTTATTTGATCAACATATTACACTGTTAAGGGGATACATCATAATTCCGGTTCAGGCTTATATGATGAGTGCCTAAGCTGAGGTTCACTGCATTTACTGTATAAATTATGCTTTTGGCATAACTAGTTGTGGGGAATAATTTTGAAGGATATGCCCTTTCTGTTTGGACCATTGTTTATACTTTTTCCATGTTTAGGATTTTATATAAGATGTTTTCGGTTTGAAAGGGTGTATGTACGTACATTTTTTCAAAAGTAAGGAAGAATAGATGTACATGACTCATCAGTGCTTTATAGACAGAAGTAGGGGACATTGTGCCAAGAGAGAGATTTACATGACTCATGTATTAGAAACCACCTGATTTGCCCAACCCCATTGTGCTTCTTAATATAAGTCCATGCTAAACAAGCTCAAAACAGGAATAAGTAAATGCAGTGGTGACCGGTAAACTGAACAATGGAGGAACTGTATGGCAGGTTCAGTGTCAGCATTAGTGAATGAAAGCAGCCAGAAATAACAAAGCATTGAGTTCACCATTTTTAAAATGAGATGGGTAGAAGACAGTAACAAGCAAAATTATGGTCCCCTGAATGTCTAAGCAAAATTATGGACCATAATCTTGAGTAGATGTTCTTTTTCTCATGCTTCTAGTAATTCTACACAAGTACTGGCTATGCCAAGATCATCAGATAATGGTAATGCTTTGCAGCAAATATTCTCATGATTGCTAGTTGTGTAGGAGATAATAAGCCTACCTTAACCTCTAAGATTGTTTAACTACAACTCCTTACCCAAGCACGAGCTGCAAAGTTAGTAAGACCAAATTACCATTATCAAATTGGGGGAGTGGTTTTTACAAGAACGAGACCTGAGATAATATGATGACTGAAAGTAGCATCTTTGGCAACATGACTTTCATTTAGGTTCAAGTTAACTGCATACTGGTTGGAAGGCCAGCAATCATCCAAAAACATCAAAGTAAATTTATCCCAAATAATGAGGCATAATAGGTGGTAATAATTCAACACTAGCAAAGAATGATGATTTCAGATTAAAAACAACTCAATTCAACTCAACCCAACTAAGCGTTAATCCCTAGCTTATTATTGTCGGCTACATGAATCCTTTTCTTCCATTCTGCTATGAGTTAGGATAAAAACAGCCATTTAAAATTTATCTTAAGCCAGATGAGATCGAAACAGAATGTATACTTGCTAGGATTCTCATACTGCCCACATTTAAATCTTATTGGCCAGATGACTCTGTATAGAAGCCTTATGGGTTTGAAATGACTTATAGTAATGGTAGTGTCTGGGAAATTTAACAGTCAGTATCCATCAGCTTGAGAAGGAGGGACATTATAAAGGGATCTGGGGCTGAAATAAAGTGTAGGTTTGGCTGGGATCCAGCAAACTTTCCACTATGATTCTGGGTCTCTGAATCTTGGTGATGCTTTGAAAATCAGGCAATGACATGGGCACAGAAATGATGATGCAAGATCTTAATTCTGCCATGGAGGGGCTATGAATGCCATGATTTGTGAGTATTTTTTGAAGTTTTAATGAAGGATTTAATATGTTCTGATACTATATTTCTTGAAGGAATGAAGCAGCAGTAACTCATTACACTATTAAGGGAAATGACTTCATGTGTAGATGATACAAAACTGGTCTATATGCATAAGCATGCCACAATTACCATGAATTTTTTGTTTCCAGCCATACAGAATTTTTGATGTAAGTACATTATAATGGCATACATCAGCTTGCCAAGAAGAAGGTAATGAAATACATCTTTAGAAGGGGTTTGTGGATATCAAAATTACTTTTTGATTTTGAATATATTAGTTTCTTTTTCCCTCCCATGCAATTGTGCAAGGCATGAAAGAGCAATGTGATGCATAAATAGGACTTCTCCAAACTCTGTTAAAATGTCAGATTGCCATCCAAATAAATATCTTGCATAAGCTATATACAAATAGGTGCATACATGGATGCTGGGCTGTCATCTGTTCGCATTCTTCATAATTCATACGCATGCAACTGTTAAGAAAATAGACAGCCTTTTCCAATTATGCTCCAACATCCTTTTTTTCCTGATTCATGGGATATGTGCAAAATTATGTATTATAGTTTTGAAGTTGTTTTTATTAGCCTGTTATGTTGATTTGTCTACCTTGTCACATATGTGATTTTTTGTGCAGTAGCAATGCATTTGACTCATGGATCTGACATTTGCAAACATATTTCAAGTCTTCATGATTAAAATTCTAGTGTTGAAGTGTAGGTTGATATTTGTACATCTAGATTAGAAGAGTTGTATTTTTATCTTTAAAGCCTATTGTGATGTCAGTACGTTTTAGACTCAATTTCTTGGGTAGGACTTGTAGAGAGCCTGCTTAGAAATGTTCCTTTTTATAATGTAGCATAGACGTGTGTATTTTCGTGTATGAAACTCCACTTGTGTTCATGTTTTGATTTTTTTTTTTTTTATAATTTCATGTACAGTTGCATGCATTTGTCGAGTATGAGACTGTTGAGGATGCTGAGAAAGCAGTAAGTTTTAGGTTTGTGTATTCTTGTCACATTATCTTGTGGTTATATTGTTTTCCTGGCATGCAGGTTTCTGAACTTAATGATGAGGGGAACTGGAGAAGTGGGCTCCGAGTTCGACTGCTGCGTAAATGCATGGTATTGACATTTATCTTTGCTTTCCAATTGTATAGACATGTGTCTTCCATCAGATGCCATCTTCACTCTTAGCAAGGATTCTTTCATTGATCATAAAAGAATGCTTCAGTGAAGGGGTATTTGCCTGTCCTGCTGTTGTATCAGTAGGTTATTTCATGCATGCGCCGGGAAGCCTTAAGTTGAACTAAAAAATGGAGACAAAGGGAAAGGGAGTTGTGTACCAAACAGATGGAAAGGGAGTTAGCAGATCCCACAATCCCATGATTCCCAGGGATTACTCCAAGTCACCTTTTAAATGGAACTTGGCTTTGCATGTGTGGGCATCATTGGAAACACTTCGACCAGGATACTGTGCTGTTATGCCCTTCAACTTTTTACTCTGTTTCTGTTCAAATATGAGATAATCTTCAAGCATCATTAAGGGGCATTCTGAACATTTCCTCAGGAATCATGGTCATGCTATTAGTTTGCTTTTTCTGATGTATGTTTGGTAAATCCGTAATGATTCATTTTGTCATTAGATTGCTATTTGCAAAGCAAAATTTTGAGAGTCTTCCAATATCTGACTCTTCTTGGGTTATAGATGGGAAATTCTTGAACTGAAATTATGCTGAATACCTTTTACAAATTTGTGGAATAAGTGAAGAGAAATGGTAAGACATTGTAAAGATACCATGTGTTGATGTTTCATCACAACATCAGGATAAACTTCAAAATTATTAGTACAGTTTGTTGATTCTTTTGGAGCATATGTTTGTAATAACAAGGTAAATATGTTATGAATGATATCTGATCTTCTTGATTTAAAGCGTATTTGTAAATATAGGTATATTGTAACCCATTTTCTTATGCAAACAGGGCTTGAAAGCTTGCCAGCATATTTGGATTGCTATTTCCCACTGCCATTGATGTTTCTTGCTTTTTCTCTTTCTTTTACATCAAGTGCATTTCTATGCTTTAATAGCATTCCTTCAAAGGCTTTTAGGAGGGTCAAAGAAAGGTTTTCAGATACAAATTGTTACTGATTTTTTTTCTCCATTGCAACTCCAGACAAAACATGGGCCAGGTCGAGGGAGAAAGGGAGGGCATGAAGGTGATATTGATGGAGAGGATGATGTCACCACATCTAACCTGCCTAATGAGAAGCAGGTGGAAGATCCTTCTCAAATATCAGAGGCATCACATGAGAATGTGGTAAGAAGCCATAATTTCTGGTTCGTTTTATTTAACTGAATTTAGATTACCAATCAAATTTCTGAATTTCGTTTCTTACCTAGCAAAGTTCAGTTTACCAATCATTGCTTTGCCCATAAATTTCTGGTTTTCTGTTCCATATCTGATACATCTTTTCTTTATAGTGAAAATGATCAATTTGTTATTCCAATTAAACTTAAGTCTAGCTTTTCAACATAGTCTTTCTAATTATTTTCCTCGAACAGGGTGAGGCTCTTCTCAGTGAAAGGGATGGTGGATTGAGACGAGGAAGAGGTCGGGGCTGGGGAGGGAGGGGTCGAGGACGTGGCCAGTACAACAGTAATCGTAATGGTGGTCATATGGTGGGCACACCACCCTCGAGCCATCCTATCCACACTGAACAACCTGTGGTTGCTAGCAAGCAACCTCCTGGTCCTCGCATGCCAGATGGGACGAGAGGATTCACCATGGGTCGGGGAAAGCTGGTAGCCCCTGCCAGTATGGTTTAAGGACTACTCTATAAATAGTTTCTCCCTGAAAAATATGTTTGGTGTGTTGTTGTTAGAAAGGTGTTGCAGCGCTATTGTAGCTCTGGCATTGGTTTTGGTAAATGCCTTGGACTTGCTGATTAGACTTAAAGTCGGACCCCTACATTTCTACCTCTTGGGAGCTTTTTCTTTTTTTTTTTTTTTTTTTTTGGGTTTCTGAACTCCTGGTGCAGATCCAGTGTTTGTATTTTGTTTTGTTCTTTTACCACCTTTAATTGATAGTTCTGGTATATACATATATATAAAAAAAGATCAAGGTGATTCAGGACCATAAATCTTAGCGCAATATCTGGTACATAATGTATGCTGGATTTGCCTTTGTTATAGTTCTATGCAATAAAACCATGTGGAAAGTCTCAAAGGACATCCTTGTGTGTGTGTTTGAACGTACCAAAAATTGATAGTGGTTCTAAACGTCATTGGTATTGTAGATCGTGTTTAGGAATCTATTTGCTTGGTCATATGGTGGGATTTTGTATGTTCATTGATATTGTGAATTTGTTAATTTTAAGCTGGTAGGTTTTTCCAAGAGCATGATTTCTCTGTCATCTAGTATTTCTTCGCTTTCTATCGTTGCTCTTACGGCTTAGAAGCAAGTACCATGTAGAGCTTCACTGCTTTTAATAAAGTTTTAGATTGAGTTTGATCATTGAGCCATGATTCAGTTAAGAGCTTGGAAGTGCATTTCAGACCTCGTGCAAAATTCTTGAATTTATGTATCTGACATCAATGGTAAAGTGTAGGCATGAGTATACACGTATTAATATAATTAGAAGTTATAATTTATCATAATTTAATAAAAATATGAAGATTCATTAGTATATATTATTGAAGATATTCATGTTAGAGTTGTAATTTGGAAAATGCTAGTTTTTCGAACTGCTAAAGTCTGATATCTGTAACAATTGTCTTTGGATCAAATCTCGCCTTCGCTGGAGTTTGGAGGGTCATGGGTGGTGGGGGAAAGGCTACTTCTTATTGTCTGGTACGTTGAGAATTGAGAAATTAATGATGTTTGGTATATGATCGAGTGATTTTTTTTCATTTTAATTTTTGTAAAGACATTTTTTAGTAAGAATATCAGAATTTGACAATTTCAAACTCTTCTGAAAGGATTCTTCAAAATTTAAAAATTATTATCTCAAGGTCTTAACAAAATTCCAATGGTTTATAGGTCATGGTAAAGGACTATTATATCTGTAATTAAATAAGAATATCCTTCTAATTTTTTCAAATCTGCAACTATTTAAAAAAAATATTTAGATTTTGATGATCTCAAACTTTTTAGAACTATTTGTAGAAGTCAACTACTATTTATAGAAATAGTAATTTCGTTAACGCGCTCCATGCGCCCAACGAGGCGGATTGGGGCAAGCCAATCCTTTCATATTAATGGCATATAATATCGCAATGCAGTAGGACCGGGATTAGGGCAAGCAAAACTGAGTTGGATCCAATCAGTTCCATGGTTTTTTATTCTGCCTTTAACCATCAAGCCATTCAAGTAGCATCATCCAGCACAAATTGAGAAAGGAAAATTTGATCCAAAAGATAATTTTTTCAAATAGATCATTTGTTCTAAACTAATCCATTTATATCCTTAGGTGCTACAACATATTAAACAAAGGAGAAGGCAGCAACTTCTCTAAATATTTTTAAAAATTCTAATGTTTTCAAAGAATTCAAAACAAAAAGTTATCCCTGTTCCATTGTATCATGAAAATTTTAAGACATGAAAGAAAACTTAATATGTGAATAATTAAAAGTTATAGTTGATGGTTGTAAATAGTGGCAAAGCTTTGCTTCTGATTTCTTTTCCTAGTGCAATTCTATGCCCTATGTTGATATGTTCATACGTTCTTTTGTTCAGAATAAACCCTAGCATTTTCTTTCAAGAAAAAGAAGGTATCATCTCCATATTAGTTTGATAAGACGTTTTACTTAGATACAAGTAGACTATGAAATTTTATATCTAATTTCAAGCCTACGTATTAGAGGTTGTTTATAAGACTAAGCATGTCTTTGCTTTGATTAAAGCTTACAAAGCTTTGCAAGCATCCAAATCAGAGTCCAAACAATCGAAAGCAAACTTGACTCTGTTCAACTGTTTATAACTTAAACATAGTTCCGTCTAAGTTAGGTTTGGGCATGCCGGATTTAGTCAACTACGGCTAAGTTGAGCTACATTAACTTGATTTAGTTGAGAGTTTAGTTGATTTGGAGGAACTACATGCTTAGGTGGGCTAACAAGCGAGTTAGAATTTGATTGAGTTTTATTTCCTGAGCCTTCAACTTGAACTCGACCTTTATATAAGGTAATCCAATTTAGCCATATATATGCCTAAGCTAATCCAAACCACTTCTTAGATTTGGTTAGCTCGAGGTTACCTAGCCCGAAACTTCTAAACTCATGTTCTTAGAGTCTTTTCTTCTTCAAAAGTCATTGAGTTGGGTTCTTGTTCCACCTAATTGTCCTTTCCATCTCCATTAATAGTTTGGTTCCTATTTAAAAACTTTGCCAAATTAAACTTCTTCATATAGGTCATATTGCAGGACTTATATAATGACACAATAAAAATAGAAAGAATCATTATTTATTAATGGAGTAATAATCATTCATCATAATTCAAATTGGAGCATGAGATCTTTCACTTGATGACGTAGATACCAACTCAGTTGATGCCTAAATAGGAGAAATTATTAGATAGACTCGTTCTATCATGTAGGACTGTAGGTAAAGCCAATAAAAGCTTCACATATCAATTGATTTCTCATTAATTGCTAATCATGATTAATCATGATTGGCCATGAGGTGAAAAGGAGCTAATCAAAGCTTTCAGACATTAAATCATGGTTAGCAATTAATGAAAAATCAGTTAATGTATGGAGTTTTTATTGGCCTTTGCCTACAGCTTACATGGTAGAATGAGTATGCCTCAACAGACAGACTTTTTTTATGGCATGATTATGTAATATATTGATAGATATCTACGATTATTGCGCACGCAATGCATTTGTATTCACTAGTTATTGTCAGGAACAAGTCACAACAAGCTTTGGTAGTGATCCTTTTTCTGATAACATGCAGCAAGGATCTTCCTTCTTTTAGGTCAAGCATTTATCAATGATTGAAACGTGAGATGCATGCACTGCCGTTGGTCCGATGATAGATGCAGGCACAACGCTGTGAATGTTTCTCACAACAGAAGAACGAAGAGTACCGAAAATAGAGGAATAATATTAAGTTACGTAGGACGACAAACGGATCATATGCCACCAAATAATGGAGACCATAACACTCACCTCCTTCCCATTCTTAGAAAAATCAAAGGATGCTTGATACCGGTTTATGCATCGGTGTTGCAGGTCGAACAACATCAGCTGATATGGCAGCAACCAACATTATGAAGTCTGGAACCAGATTGAGCCTTTTTTGGTTCCAAAAAATGGTTGATGGGAGTGGAACCATAAATAGATGAGAACACGGGGAGCACATGCAACTACATACATACGCGGGATGTATGTGTATATATGTATTCATAGATGAGAAATAGATCTTCGATGCTAATGAGTGAGTGCATGCTTGTTCAGATTTGCATGGCAATATAGATGTCAGTGGAGTGATAGATTAGTTTAGCGAAAAAGGTTGAGCCACCTTATCGTGGCCTATTAGCTCAGTTGGTTAGAGCGTCGTGCTAATAACGCGAAGGTCGCAGGTTCGAGACCTGCATGGGCCAAAAATTTTATTTTCGCCACATTGTGCCCAGATATTTTTAACAAATATACTTCTTTTATTATATTTAAATATACTTCTTTTACCTTCATGAAAAATATATCTATCATACTTTTAAGAATTTTTATGGTTATTCATTAAATTCTGCCCTAAATAGATTTCATAAGTTGTATTCATCAAATAGTGTTATATGATATTTGTAAGACATTTAGATAGCTCCTCTGGGTCAAGGTATAGAAACATGCCAAACTTAAATGTAGCATGGTCAAAAATAGAGGAAGAAAAAAAAATTACTTCATAAGCAGTTAGACTAACAATCTCGAAAGAAAAAAAAATTATAATAACACAGAATGGATTTTTTTATTCTAAACTTTCTTATATTTCTTTTATTTATAATAAAAATTATATATTTTTTAAATTATCATGAGTTCTTTATTTATTTTTTTTTCGTTTATGCTTTCTTGTTAGATTAATATTAAGAATAGCTTTTATTTTTCAGAGATGCACCATGACCTATGAGTATGGAGCGTGTCGAGAAAAGAAGAGTTATTTACCTATTACTTTCTAAAGATATGCCGTGATTTACGGGTACGAAGCATGTCGATAAAAAATAGGTATTTTTTCTAAGATTAATCATAATTATTTAAAAAAAAAGAGATACAACTATGTTAGTGCAAAATTAATTCAAAACTCTCGAGATCTTTATTTTTTAATTACACCAATCTTAGGATAATTTATTTTTAAAATAAATATTCTCTTTTATTTCATAATCTCAACTTAGCCTAAGGTCCCGGAGGATACGATCTCGACTCACTTTACCTGCATAGTGAGTAAAATTATTTTTGATGCTATCAATGACTACGCATCAAATTTTGTTGCGAAAAATGCCTTGAATTCTCTCACATTAAGACCACAGTGAGGTCTAGGATGACGAACGAAGTCTAACGAGCCCAAGAACATTCCAATCTGAGTCTAGATGGTGAAAATACGCCCGAAAGAATGCATGAAATTATTGGATGGGACCCATGAATCAGCACATGATGAAGCAGGCCAGTAGACTGCCAAGCTTGACATGCCTAGCGAGCCCAGTGCCTAGCGAGCGGGCATGTGGCCCAGCACCATGCGTGGGTGGGTGCCACGTGCGGGTGGGCATGCGGCCCAATGCCACGCACGGCCTAGGCGGGCACGCGCATTAGCGTGGCCCAGGCGGCCTTGTGACAAGGACACACGTTTGAATTTTTTCGCGGTCCATGCTCACTGCGCCACACGTGGCCCAGGCCGGGCATGTGCGCTGGCGCGGCTTAGGCCCAGGTGGCCTCGCGATAGGGACATGCATTTGGATTTTTTCGCAGTCCACACGTACAGTGAGCGTGAACCAGGCTCTTTCATGATGTACTGGATTTTTAATGCTGGTTTGCGCGACCTAGCAGCCATGGAGGGCTGCGGTCGTGATCTGATGGCTACGGGTGTTGTTTTGACATTGAATCAGATTGGATTTTGATCTGGACACGGATAGAGGCCTTTAAAAGGCATGGAGCAGTCCGAAACTTGATAGAGTGGTGGCTTGGTAGTAGTTCTAGTGAGATCAGAGATGATAGAGAGTAGATCAAAGAGTGCCAGTGGATAGCAAGAGCAGAGGCTTCGGATAGATAGCTAGGCAGTGGACTGTAATTATTTCAGGAGATCTCTAAGAGAGAGTTTGGTAAGGGTAACTTCTTGTTGAAGAGGATTATATATGTGAAGTTGAGAATGGATAATCTTCTCTTATATCTCTTCCTTTTTTATAGTGAAGTTTTGTATGCTCTCGTGGAGATGAGCCTTTTGGCTAATTGATATCCATGTACTTGATTACTATTCTTATTTTTATTTATTTTTTTTTTTCTACCATAATAATCCTGGTATCGAGATCCTGAATCAAGTGGTATTAGAGTGAGCTGATAACCTAACAGATTAGTATTAGAGCCAGGCAAGTACTAGAGCGTAGATTGCAACAATGGTGATAGAGATTGAAGAATATGGAAGAAGATAAGTGCAATCAAGATAGAGATCAATAGATTCAATTGGAAAGAACAATATCTCCTTCAGATGGCAAGTAAGGATAAAGGATATCCTCATCCAACATGGGTTGATTCGATGCTTTCTTTGTACGATAAGATGCCAGCCACTCATGGAGGCGAAGGATTGAAAGTGGATCCAGATGCAGGCGGTGAGCATGATCCGCTTATACCCAGTGGATGATGTCGTGATTTATGTACTTGGCGAAGACTTTTTCGACGGCACTGTGGTCGAAGCTTCGAAGGAGTTATACATGATGAAAGTCGCTTATCCAACATGCTATTTCTTTTAGCAGGTAGTTCTACCAACTATAGATGAACGAAGGCTCAGAGCGTGTAGGAGCATCTATCCAACTTTCAGAAGATCCTCACTGATCCTCCTCAGCATTAGTGCAAAAAAGTTGAGGAGAAGATCAGGGCAGTTGGTCTTTGCTATCATCGCCTTTCATTCTCTTTTACGAGTTCTTGGTGACTGCTCTTATTGTGAAGTAAGAGCACAATTAAGATGGAAGAGGTGACTGCGATGTACTACTTCAGAACATGAGATTCTCAAGCGCGAAGAATCCAAGCCTTTGAGCTTCAGGTGGCACAACTCAGCACTTTGATGGTGACTGGAGAAGATAATGGCGGTAGAAGGAGTGAAGCGGGAGGAGATCACGAAGATGGACGATCTAAGTCCAAGATGATGGATTCAGAGCAAGATTAGATGCTATCGATGCAACGAATTGGGGCATCAAGTCAAAGATTGCCCATAACTTAAAGATCGGATATATGCTACTATGGCGATGGCTAGTAGCGATACAGAAGGCAATGGTGATGTTCTTCTGATTATTGATGAGGTATCTACTTTTTCTTTTCAGTGGATTATGGATTATGCTTATTTTCATTATGTATGTTGTAGAGAGAAGATGTTTGACTTTCTAGAGATCGGTGAGGGCACTGTATTTCTGCCAGACGGATTGAGCTATGAGATCAAGGGCAGTGGGACGGTCAGCATGAAGCTTCATGATGGAATAGTGAAGAAGTTGGGTGAGGTTCGATACATACCCAGCTTTAAAAAGAATCTAATCTCACTGAGCAGACTAGATTCGACCAGCTTTAGATGGAAAGCCGATAGAGAAATCCTAAAGATCATGTGCGGCAGTAGGATGGTATTAAGAGAAAGAAAGTATGGAAGACATTATCTCATGGCAGGGAGCCCAATGGAAGATGGAGCTCCAGGTAGAGATGGATCAGGCATGGGATGGAAAACTCGGAAGGACAACATGCGACGTCGCAAGGTAAAATTTCTATTACTGCAGGAGGCTACCTCGAGCAGGTCTCAGGTCAAGAGGATCATAGTAGTTGATGGAGGTGGGATCGAGCAGCCTGGCTCGACTCCCACATTTATCCATCCATGATTAGCAGACGATTATCTCAGAAAATTGGGATTTTAGATGAACTCTCGAATATATGAAGATCGAATATCGAGTCGAGATGGAGATTGTTGAGAAAAGCAATTGAATTCTTCCACATTAAGCCCACGAGATTTAGGATGATGAACGGAGTTCAACGAGCTTAAGAACATTGCAATCGGAGTCCAAATGGTGAAAATATGCGTGAAAGGATACGCAGAACCATCAGACGAGACCCATGGATCGGTGCAGGATGAAGTAGGCCAATGGGCCGCCAGGCCCGATGTGCTGCATAGGCCAACCGGGCCCTGCATGCGGGCAGGCCCAGTGCCCAGTGCACGGGTGTGGCCCAGCGCCCAGCACGTGCGGGCGCGCAGCCCAGCACCATGCGAAGGCTAGAGCCATGCACGAGTGGGTGCACAGCCTAGCACCATGCATGGCCTAGGTTGGGCGCGCACACTACGTAGGCGCAGCCCAGCGCGGGGGTAGGCCCAAGCGGCCTAGGTCGAGCGCATGATGGCGTGGCCTAGGCCTAGGTTAGGCGCACACACTAGCGCGGCCCGAGCCCAGGCTGGGCACTCGCACCATGCAGCCTGGCCCAGGCGGTCGTTTTTGCAGGGCAACGTCAGGGGGTGTTTTTATGGGGTCACGCGCACAGTGAGCATGGACCAGGCTCTTTCATGGCATACAGAATTTTTAATGTGGGTTTGCGCGATCCAGCGGCCATGGAGGGCTGCGGATGCGATCTGACGGCCGGGGGTGTTGTTTTGACATTGAATTAGGCTGGATTCTGATCTGGACATGGATAGAGGCCTTTAAAAGGCCTGAACCAGTCCAAGACTTGATAGAATGGTGGCTTGGCAATGGTTCTAGTGAGATCTGGGATGATAGAGAGCAGATCAGAGAGCGCCAGCGGACAGCAGGAGCAGAAGCTTCAGACAGACAGCTAGCTAGACAGTGGATTGCGGTCATTTTAGGGGGTCTCTAAGAAAGAGTTTGGTAAGGATAACTTCTTATTGAGAGGATTGTATATGCGAGTTGAGAGTGGATAATCTCTTATTATATCTATTTCTTTTTCATAATAAAGTTTTGCATGTCCCGTGGAGATGAGTGTTTATACTGATCCACATAGTTGGTTGTGTTCTTATTTTTATTTTATTTTTTTCTACCATAATATCCTGATATGAGATCCTTATCAAGTGGTATCAGAGTGGGCTGATAACCCAACAGCATGATAAAAAATGAATTAAATTTTGTTGCTTATATTTTCAAAGTTTGAAATGGACATATATGTTCCTTAAGCAGTCTAAAATTTACAAATATTCCCTTATGTGACATCCTAAAAGTAGGATACTATTTACTATGGGTGCATTTGGTTACACATTTTGATTTTTAATTTTTAAATTTTTAAAAATATTTTTTATTTTTTTGATTATTATAAAAAATATATTTGATAACTACGTTGCTATAAAGCAAAAAGCAATTATATGCACAGCAAAAAATAAAAAATAAAAATTTTTTATTTTGCATATAAAATAATTATTTTAATTATTTTAATTTTTACCTTTTGCTTTTCATCGTGTTACCAAACATTATTTTTTAATTTTTTTTTTTTAAAATAAAAAAATATTTTTTTGATAGCTAATCAAATGCACCCTATATTATTTTTTCATTTTCTTCCTTGAACTTTTTCTTAAATATATATGCAGTTTAAAATGATAGGTTATTTCCTTATATGCTCTTTAATAAAATGAAAATAATATCATTCAAATAATTTCTTAAATATCGGCAAACAAAGTAACTAATGTTGAAATGATTAAAATGGATATAGAATAAAACTTGATCAAAATCCAAAAAGGACAAATTTGGTCCAATGTGTAAGCTATGCACATATGCATGGAGAGGAAAGAGGAGGAGGGAGGGAGTTTATAATCTTTTTTTTTAATATTTAAGTAATAAAAATAATTTCTTACATTTTATCCAAATTGAACCATCAAAGATTTTTTTCACTAAATTTAATAATATCTATCTTAAGCCAAAATCTAATAGTTCAATAACGAAAAGGAGGTTTCTCGAGTTGTAAGCTTAGAATTGATTATAAGCTACTGCAAGTGATGAACATGATGATGACATAACCTAGCAGTCGGCTATCCTAGTGCCGTATTCCAAGGACCACCATTCAATTTTCTCGCTCATTCATCATCATTCAGTTTGATCATAACCATTGCACGTCGAGAGAGAAGAAAAAAAAAAAAAACATGTCAGATCTCAACGTGGAGTAAATTGTAATTATCCCCAACAACTTCCCGCCGCACTTCGTTTCAAAAGAATCCAAAGCCTCTTTCCGTTCTTCAGTCTTCCGAGAATATAGCAATAAATAACAGATAAAATTCAAAATAAGAAGACGAAAAAGAAAAAAAAAACGCCAAACACTTCTCCTCTCTTCGGCGACCCAATCCCTCCCATCCCTAACCCTAATCCTCCGCAACCGCCCGCGACGGCTTCGCCTCCTTATTCTTCCGGCCGGCGCTTCTTCCCCGTCCCCCAGCCGGCGATCCGGGTGACGTCGGAGTTTGGCAGCGACAGCTCAGTGTTCTTCCACAAGATCTCCTGCCGCCTCTTCGACCGTCTAGCCAAGCTCAAGCTTTCCTTCTAGAACGACCGCAGCGGCGAGATCGCCTTCCCCCAGCTCGGCTCCTCCTAAAGGGCTCCATCGATCTCGGTAACTTCCTGCAAGTCCGGGCGACCCACGATGTCGAGGTCCCTATGTTAATCCTCTCCTCATCCTTCTGTTTCATAAAAATTAATTCTTGGCGTTTTTCTCTCTTGTTTTGATCGCTTGGCAATGGGAGTGACCCATCTCTAGTTAATTTTTCGTTGCATTTCTTGTCTGAATGATAATCTCGTGAAATTTAAATTGAGCAATTAAAGTTGTCAGGAATGTGACGTTTTAATGCTGTGTAGGTGAGGGATGTAACGGTGGAATGTATTGATCTCCGAAAATTCGAGGCCAAGTTCCTGCATTTTCATTTCCTTTTCTTCGGTAAAACCATGGACAAGGAAAGTGATAAATTTTGGGGTGAGGCTTGATTAATTGATAAAACCGAAGTACTACTGGACGTCCTCGAGGTGAAGGAGAAATGACCCAAGTGGGAAATGAATATCTATCCTAAAATCTTGATTGCTAGTTCCCCGCTTGTCATGGTTACATTCTAGGAGCTGTTTTTAGAAGTCAGCTGGTTACCGCGCAGACCTTGGTAACCTATGCTGCACTGCTTGAGGCTAAGCTACCTAAGCAGAATCTATATGAGGTGACATGATTGCCAATTAGCCACCTAAGTGTCCTGCCTTTGCATGGGCAGTCAGATATGCTAGCTTGGACTATCTTTTGCGGTCAGGTAGGTTATGATCCCCATGGTCTATCTCAAGATTCATTATGCCGGTACTAGAGCTCAAATTGGTCGGTTGGCAGTCAACATGTCTCCATGCTAGAAAGAGGATGGAGGGAGAACAACAGGGAAGGATAGGGAGACGAAGGGAGGGCTTCTGGAGGCAATCGGAGGGCAATTGAGCTTGCTACACTACTATCGAGTTCAATGAAAGTCAGAAGAGGACAGAGGGAGGGCAAGAGAGGGAGAAGAGGCCTTCTAAAGGCCGACGAGGCCGCTATGCCACTCCAAGGTTGATAAAGGCTGGAGGAGGGCTCTAGCATTTTGAAGGGCCTCCTATGACCTCCTCACCCTCTCCCTCTGGCTTCTACCAGGCTCAGCAATGGCATAGCGAACTTGGTGGCCTCTAGAGATCCTCTCTCCCTTTCCTCTCCTTTCCTCCCGCTCCTTTTGCTCTTCCTCTCTTTCCTTCTCCCAAAAGAAAATATGAAATAGGGGCCGAAGCCCTTGTTTCGATTGGGAGGAGGGTGGAGCCCCTCCTTTGGACTTCATCGGCCTCAGCAGCAATGCGATGGCCTCACCGGCTCTCCGGAAGCCTCCTCTTTTTCTCCCTCTTCTTCCTTCACCCTCCTCCGGCTTCCACCGAGCTCGCTGTGCTGTTGTTTCAAAGCATTCACTTTCTATTGTCTTTTGATTTTGTTGGTCCATTACAATCCAAAGAATGCTAGTAGACCGGATAGTGCAACTAGGAATTGATTGAGTGGCTTAAACCAAAACTAATTGAAAATGACTATGCAGGACCCCATTTGAAGATCAGCCTGAAACAAGATATTTTTTCAATATGTGATTCTTTTCTTGCTTGCAAAAAATATTAGAAATTAACAGCTCAAATCACAATTATGCTGAGGCAGGACAAATACTGGTCAAAGTCACAAGGAGATGCATTTTGTATTCTCCTCTATAGAAAGAGTCATGGTTACATTTTCCAAAGAAATGTAATTATCTGAAACTTGAGTTATCTCTTTGTGCATGTGAGCACCGCCACTTAAGAGGTTCCCTCAGAGCTGGAATATCTGTAACATTCTGCTGATACATGCTTTCACTCTTGTACTAATTTGCTGCAGAAAATGAGTAGTTGCACAAATTTATAATACACTTTGCACATGAACTTTATTTTTTACAGTGTGAAAATGACAATATCTAAGATTTATATAACCTTGAAATGTATGCTTAGAGGTCTTTCAATTGAGAAATTTGTAGTTGTCACTGATTGTTGCTCTTTTCTTTTCTCAGACTTTTTATGTGTTTTTTGGAGTGGAATGTCATCCACGAAAAATTGATGTCTGCTCCAAAAATAATTGACTATAGTGTTATGATTCCCTAAGAACCATCGGGCAAATTTCATACCTGTACTCTGTTATTGTTATTCAGGAGCAACAAGGAGAAGTGGCAATGATTGCAAGCTTGGCTGATCCATCATATAAATTGGAATTGTCTTCTTTGGTTCCATCAGTGGGATTGGTGAGTGTAGCAACGGGTTGTATCAAGGGATAGACCTTATGAGCCTGTCCAGAAAAAAACAAATGCAGAAGTGCTTTTCTCCTTAATTAAAAAGTTCATCAGTTCGTGGCATTGCTTCCAGTAGAATTCTCATCAGGCCTTGATTTATTTCAAAACAGTTTGAGCTATTAAAGTATCAGAAGTTCAGAACCATGGTGATGATCTTCTATCAGGGATGCTGCCATCACCCCAGAAACTTGCTATCCATAACTTTGATCTTAACTTGATCTGCAGTCATGACTCATGACATTTACCATTCTCCTGTTTCCCTTGAATCTGTATGTCATGCATCAATTTTATGCATCCACCAAATAAGTATATCTTTTTATGTTATTAATTATATTATCTTACTGTACACTCTTAGTGGTCAAGCCCTTTGAGAACTCGCTTATCAGCTTACACCCTTAAATCTTCTCCCCCGGCCACTACTGTTTCAGTTACATAAGTGATGATACTGGATCTAATTTTTCTTTGATCTCCAGGCCTGTAGTCCTGCATGCATACTTGAGCAATTTCCTTTAGATGTGTCATAAGAAGTTCCTTGTTGCACATATAGTGAGTGACATAATGGAAAAAAATTTATGCAGCCAAGAGCAACTATTCTTTTTCCCCTTGGTGAAGTTTCACTGGAGCAGAAGAAAACTGAGGAAGTTGGGAAAGAGCTATCAGTAAATGGGATTTTGAAATGTCATCTCTTAAATGGAGTCTGTACTGCATTGTATAAAAACAATGATTTAAACCTAAGATACTGCTATAAGGTGATCGTCATCGACCCTTTGTTTTTTACGCTTGTGCAATATATTTTGGAAATTATTTAGTTCCATCTCACCTCTTACAATGAATAACCTTGAATATTAATTTTTTAATTTGTTTTAATGGTAGGATGAGGAAATGTCGTTTATTCCCAGTGCCTCCATGCCTTCAAATGCCTTATCCTTTGCATTCAAACGGCGTTTTAGTCCTTCAGACAAATTAAGGTTTGCCATATATCTTCATCCATCAATTTTTTTTTTAAGGCATAACTTGAATGCATATTTCTATTCTTATGACCATGTTATCTTTATGTTTTGTGTTGCTATCTAAATAGCTTGAAAGTAGTATACTTTTTTTTTTTTTTGGTAATTATTCTTTTTAGGTTTTTGGAAAAAACAAATTTAAAAGCTAAAATTGAGCATCAAATATTTTTTTCTGTTACCTACTCCTAAACCATCGTTTGACATGATAAGTTATGGGTATCGGTTTTGCACAAATTATCATCACTTTTGAGTTGTACATATCTTGTTTGTTTTCATCCTTGATCATTTTCATTTCTTTAGAAGTATTTGTTTGTTATAGATATTGCTTTGTCTTTGTGGATGGCACCACACATATTCTATTGTAGAGTGTTTGCAGATGGTATCACCACATGGTCTATTGATCTACAATAGTGCCAATATAAGACATAGGGGAGGATTATTGGGCTTTTCTTCCCAATCCTCCAACAATAGTACCAATACATTAATGTTACCAACTACTTTCTTCACAAATTTGCTCCCTCGGGATGCCTAGATATCAAAAAATATTTGTAGCAACAAGAACAAAATGTTAGAATATTTTAACATGCCAAACTATAAGAAATTAAATATAGCATGAACATATTAATCAGCAATAGTAAATGATAACTTGGGAAAATTTTTTTTCTTTATTTTTGTTTGTTAATATTTGATGGTAAGAATAAATAAAAAAAATTAGGTAACAATAGCCCAATAGCCCAATAGGTTATCAAGTATTTGTGATAGTAAATTGACTCCATTTTGATGATAATCATCATGCCATAATCTTTCAAGCCTTTTCTCATCAATTTTGAGGCCAGTTATTGAGCGCAACAAGTTGAGAAGGCTCCATGAACAAATTTATGACTAGCTGTCAAACAGATGTCAACCCTCTGGAAATGAATAAAGTAGCATGCTGTTGATACTATATGATGATTATATACTTTATATTGTCTTTAACATGGCAACATATTTTACATGTTAAATTAAGTTGGCAAAGTAGCCAGTTGCATTACGTGCAATGGACATGCATCAAGGCTGTTGCCACTTATGTATTCTATCACTCTATGCATGTATTATGTTATATACATATGCTAGTTAATGCCTCCCTTATTGTCATGCACACATACATGCATACATGTTTTAGTTAGACATAACATGCATCCATACCTTCTTCAGATCTGTAATATCAGAACCTGGACTATTATCCCCAAAAATTTGAGACGTTTTGAGGATCACATATGATTGGCTAATCCTTTATGGACCGTTAGCATCTCATCGAAACACTGTGTTGTGCTCAATGGCACATAGAACTTCTAATGCAGTCATCTCAGAATCAAACAGACCAATAGGGGTGTCCCTTGCATAATGATTTCATTCATAGCCTTTATTCATTGAACCGATCTCTCCAGTCAAAAAAGAAGTTACCATATTTCCTCTGAAACATTGAATTAATGCAAAGTGTTTCCAAATGTTCTCATCACCAAATCATCCTTGGAAATTAGGAATAATGGTAACACTTCGAAAGTTTCATCTTGTTTTCATGTCAATATTGTCTTTTGGGTTCATTACAATTTATTGAGAGCATCAATGATTCCAGCAATTCAAGCATTTTCTGTCTGATTGAAACTAATTGTTTTTTCCTGATTATTTATGATGATTAAGGCATACAAAAGGTCCTTTGAATTTTCACCTTGTTGGAGTTCCTTTATTTTTAATTATAGAGATACTCAGCACTTATTGCTGCATGAGACTTGATCATTTCTGTTCTCTCATCTCATATACACCAAGTAATTGCCTTATAACATCAACATCACCCGTCTCTATCTTGGGGGCCACTTTTCAGGAATATCTGTTTGCTTTATATGCATTGACCTCTTACATCTTGGCATCGACAAATTATTTACCTAGTTTTATGGCATCTTCCTTAAGAGACATACGTTCTTCATCATGTCACATTGTTCCTTTGCTTGTTTCCCATCAAAATTGCATTACTGCATCATCCATATTTTTATATCATATTCCATTACTGCCGTGGATTTGATTCATACAATTGTACTTGGTCAACTAGGTTGTCATATGCTATTAGTTGGCTTTACGAACACCATGTTACTTATCAGACTACATCGTTATGCAACATGTCAATGATTCCAAATTAGTGGTTATGCATCCGCAAGACCATCCCATGGACTCAACATCTTGATAACTAAATATTAAGTTGCAATGTGTGCTTATACTAATTACGCTATGCTGCTTATGCTTAGTAGCGGAGCCTGACATCAAATGTTAGGAAAGGAGGGGCCAAAAAGTAATAATTTATTAATAATTTATTAAATAAAATATTTTATAATAAATAATAAAATAAAGATATATATATATTCAAAAATATTACAAAAATATCAATAAATATTTAATTTTATGTATAAGCAAAGATAAGTAAAAAATATTATCTTACGCCATATGCAAAATAATTTTTATTGTGTAAAAATCTTAATAATCTCTTCCACATTGATGCTTATGCTACTTACAACAAATAAAAGTTTATTTTAGTACTTAAATAGATAAAAAAAAATTAAGAAACTATCTTTACCTGAATTATATGCGACATTCTTTTAGATCCACAAAGTTATCAAGTATTGAATCTAAGCTGAAAGCTTCAACAATTTCTTTTTCTACATAAATAACTAAGTTATTTGCAAAAAATTTATCTTCCATTTTATTGCGAAACCTTGCTTTAATTATCTTCATAGTTGAAAATGCTCTTTCACTTGTTGCTGTAGACACTGGAAGAGTTAAAATAAGTCAAACTAATCTATCAATAAGATAAAAGTTCTTCAACTTTCCTATTTCTGCTAATCTTTGATATAACTCTAAGAGAGATGATAAATTTTGAAGCTATGGATGCTCTCTCAAAATCAAAATATTTTAACTGAAATTGCAAACTTATTTTTTCTCAATCAGTAAAATCAAGAAAATAATATTTTTTTACAAGATTGCAAATATCATCAATATTAAAGAATTTAGAATCATCCCTTGAATCCAAAGCAGAGCTAAGAGTCAAAGGTTCAATAGTCTGCTCACTAAACCTATTGTTCAATTCCTGCAATTGAACATCAATAGTAGCATTGAATATATCAAAATGATAATGGTGCTCTATAGTGATATGATCTCATTGGTGACGACCTCTACCTTCAAATATTGAGCATCTAAATTAGGAATATCAATATCATATTTTTTAGAAAATAATATAACACTATCAAAAAAATTATTCCAACCATCTTCTCTAAGTTTTTGAATGAGGACTTTTGTGCTTGAAACTAAATGCATAGCATTCAAAATATCTTAAGATTTTTGTTGTAAAGCATGACAAAGAATATTAGTAATGCCCATAATTTCTTTCATTATATGTAAAATAAAAATAAATTTAAAATATGTAATCATTTTAAGAGCTACATTAGCATCCCCTATTGAGCATAAGTACATCCATCTTATTTTAAAATTTCAAGTACAGAATAAGTTGCACCAAACATATTTATAAGGCTACAAATAGAATAAAAATGAGATCCCCAACGAGTATCACTAGCTCATTTTAAAGTGCCAATTTGATTAGCATATTTTCCAGTTTCAAGTTCATTAATAGCTAACATATGTGCAATTTCAGCTACTTGAGAAGCTTGTAATTCATCATGTCGCTTATATGAAGAGCCAATAATATTGATAATAAAAGTGAAATATGAAAAGAACTCATGGACATAAATTATCTTTTTAGATGCTACAATCAAGACCAATTATAGCCTATGATGAGCAAAATAATGTACATAATATGCATAAGGACAATCATTAAGAAATAAAATTTGTAATCTTTTTTATTCACCATGTATGTTGCTAGCTCCATCATATCCTTAGCCACATATGCTTTGAATATCAAGACAATGATGAGAAAGAATAAAAGATATTTTGTTCTTAAGAGTCAATGCATATGTATCAGTAACATGAGCAATATCAAAAAAACGTTGTCTTATCAAGCTATCCTTGTCAATAAATCTTAAAATTAGAGCTATTTGCTCTTTTTTTAGACTCATCACGTGCCTTATAAATAATAATACAAAATTTAGAATCTCCAACATTCTCATGAATCTTATTATACACTTTATTTGCAAGAACATGCAAAATCTCTTTTTGAATCTCATGTGAAATATACTTAGCTATAACAGGCACAATTTCTAAAACAATATTTCCAACTTTATCATTGTATGAAGCTAAAAGACTAATCATTTCAAGAAAGTTTCCTCAATTTTTTCAGCTAAAAGTCTCGTTATATCCTCTAAAAGCACAATCTTGAAATGCAAGCCAACAAATCAATAAAAGTTTTGACTCACAATCTATTATTTTAAATTTGTTCAAAATACTGAGCATGCATAACTTTATCTATATGTCTAGATTGATTCATTAAATCAGCACAAGACTTTAAAGCATTATTATGTGATAAGCAAGGGTTCCCTCTAATGTGATTAAGAAAAGCACATCTTTTTCCATCATTTACTTTTTTCAATTTTTAAAATCCTTAGTTATATATACATCCCAACCAGGTCATCCACTAGGTTTTATTTTAAAAAGATAACAAGGAAGACAAAATGAAGCATCTTTAC
The DNA here is from genome assembly GCA_006176705.1 of Cocos nucifera. Classification (NCBI taxonomy): domain Eukaryota; kingdom Viridiplantae; phylum Streptophyta; class Magnoliopsida; order Arecales; family Arecaceae; genus Cocos; species Cocos nucifera. Next base: position 1,662,969 of record QRFJ01000038.1, read on the forward strand.
TAGGAGAATATTCAAGCCAAGAGGAAAATTATGGAAACCAAGAAGCTTGAAAATGATTGGGTTGCTATTCAGATAATGGACAACTAGGTAGTCCAGGTTGGTATAGTCCAACTCTAAGATAAGCTCATCAAATTTCATCATATAGATTTATTGAATATTCTCACATTTGTGGACATAATCTAGGATCACATTCTAAACAAGCAATGTCAAATTCTTTAAAAGATTGATCATGACCATGTTCAATTCTAGGAGGTTTGGAAGGATGTCCTTTAGGTTCAGAAATTTCAATATTGGAATCTAATAATCTACCATCTTCATTCATCTGAATATCTTTCTTTTTAATAAAAGATTCAAGATTTTTCTATTTTCCCATGAAACTTACAATACTTAATATTAATCTATAAATTAGAAAACTAAAAAAAAGCACAATAAAAAGATAAAAAATTAATTAGCAATAACCATAATAATTAAAAAATATAAAGATAAAAAAAGAAAAAGAAAATGTACTATTTGTTTGCCATGGTCTAACCTGTTTCTAGCCTAAAGGACCAAAGTTACAAACCTACACAAGTGAAGAAGATTTTGGTCTTCTTTAGGTTGAAAGCCAAGAAGCAACCACTTCTTTGTGAGAGACTAACCAGTGTCTAGTCCAGATGATTATAGTTGTGATGAAATGCAATAAGTATCCCCGAGTTTGTAACTGTATAAGCATTCGAAGGTTTGTTGCAAAAGAAACTTTGTAAATATTTAAAGTAACTCTATTAGAAATTCTGCAGAAGTGTAATTCTGTAAGTATTCAAAAGTTTGCTGCAAAAGAAAATATATGTGTTGGGGATAAATCCCTCTCCTGCCAAAATCAAGTTCGGTGTCCAGTCTGATGTGGTCAATAGCCACGGAAGAGCTTCAGCAGACGCGTCTTAACCGAACTCCTATATCCGATTGAACTTCTCAGCGGTCGGGCCTCAGCCGAAGTTCTTCAACCAACCGAACTCTCAAGCGGCCGAGCTTCATACTCCCAGCGGTCGAACTCCTCAAGCGACCATTCTTTCAGCCGGCCGAACTCCTTCGGATGACCAGCACCCGAACTACTTAGCTGCCGAACTACTTCTGATTGTCCATTCGTCGAGCTTCAGTCAGACTCCTGCAAAAGCTGAACTATCTCCGCGTCGTTACGGCCACCTCCCAAAGCTTCCTCTCTGGTCGAGCTCCTAAGGAAGCTGAACTTTCTGCGGACCTCTCCAACGATCGAGCCTCTACGGAAGTCGGACTCCCTACAGACTTCTCAATGGCCGAACTCCTTATGATGGATTCCTGCAGGCGACCTCGCTACGGTTACACGACAATAACGATCGACATTTATCGACAATAACGATCAGCAATAACGATCAGCATTTATCGATAATAATGATAAAAAATAACGATCGGCATTTATCGATAATAACGATTAACAATAACGATCGGCATTTATCGGCAATAACGATCAGCATTGATTAGGACAATTACGACGCTCATTAACCAAGACGGTTACAACAAGCTTCCTCTATAAAAAGGACCCTCCGGATACCCTTACGTCAGGTTCTGAAAACCCTTTTCTCTTCCTCTATACTCTACCGAGCACTCCATTCCTATTGGCCAGAACTAATTTGAGCGTCGGAGGGTCTTGTCAGAGCCACCTCCCGTCGGCTCCGGACGGGACTTTGTTTTGCAGGTCCCCGGTGGCGACTTCGTCGACCTCAACTCCGGCGAACTCCAGCGATGACTAGTTTCTGCGTCAACAGATTGACGCTAGAGGAAGGACCTACCGACAAAGATTCCTCTCTTAAAGGAAGCTGGAGTTCCTTTGTTCTTAAAGGAGTGCTCGAGAAATCTCTCTTTCTTTTAATTCAAATTTCTTTCCAAAGAGAAAGATGCCCCCCAGGAGAGCCTCCACCCGAAGATCGATGGCCTCCACAGTCCGATCGAGTCCGCCCGCTCCTGCTCCAGCCCTAGTGACCCAGGCTCATTCTGCAGCCCGACGATCGACGGCCTCTGCGGCCCGATCCCGTTCGGGTCCGTTCGCTATCGCTCCAGTTTCGACAGTCCAGAATCAGTCTGTGGTTGCAGTAGATGCTGAACAGTTCAACCTGCTCGTTCAGCAGATTCGTGGCCTCACTGAGGCAGTTCAGGCGGTGCAGGCCATGCACCAGTAGGCCGCCGTACCAGTTCAATCGGCGCAGGATTTCTCAGAGCCATGTGATCTAGTCCAGAGGCAATCAACATAGGCTACCCGACCTCCAATCCCTGGAAAAGGAAGGCAACGGAAGGAGAGCCCTTGTTCGGACCGCAGCTCATCCCAGGGAGAAGCTTTGTACCCATTCAATAGGAAGACTTTGGAGATAAGAGATCGTGAAGACCTTCTGGATCGAAGGCTCTTAGAAATGAGCCGACGAATCGAAGAACTCCGCCACGCTCCCTCCTTACATGGTAATGAGATCCGAATCGACCCTCCTTTTTCGTAGAAAATCATGCAGGAACCGATCCCGCCGAACTTCAAGCTCCCACAATTTGAGAGCTACGATGGGACCACCGATCCAGTCGACCACTTGGAAGCCTTCCGGACGACAATGCTGCTCCATGGCGCGCCAGACGCCATCCTGTGCCGGGCTTTTTCCTCTACCCTAAAAGGATCCGCCAGGAACTGGTACTCGGCGCTTAAGCCGAGTACCATCCTATCGTTCGACCAAATGAGTCAATAATTCGCAGCCCACTTTGTCAGTAGTCGGCATCCACGCCGAAGTTCGAAGTCCCTAATAGCCATCTGGCAGAAAGAGGGGAAATCCATCCGGGCTTTCATTTTCTGGTTTAATACTGCTGCGCTAGAGGTCCGGGACCTGGACCAGTTGGTCGCCATGGCCGCTCTCAAAAACGGCCTTCGGAAGAACGACCTATTGTTCTCCCTGGAAAAGAAGCATCCCAGGGACTTTGCTGACATGCTGGCTTGGGCTGAAAGTTATGCCCGGGCAGAGGAGGCCTTCGAGGCTAAGGATGGTGAAGTCGGCGACAAGCAGCTAATCGGCAGGCTAGATAGATCCATCGAAAAAAGTAAGTGGACTAAAGCTCGATCGCATTTCCGGACTCCTCCTGGTCGCGAGCGAGCCCGAACTCCTCCTCAACCTCAGAAGCGAGGAAGCCTTGACGGAAGGATGCGCCGAGATTCTCCTCAGCACCGAAGTTCTTCCCGATAATGACGATTTCACAACTACACCCCCCTTAACATCCCGAAGACTCAAGTTCTGATGGAGATCCGAGAACGACTTCCAAGACCAGATAGAATGCGTTCCCACCCTAACAAGCGCAATCCCAATAAGTTCTGTCTTTACCATCGCGACCACGGTCATGACACTGAGGAGTGCATTCAACTCCAGAACGAGATTGAAGAGCTCGTCAGATGAGGCAGACTAAGCCGATTTCTTCGAAGACGGCCTGAGGAGAGGGAAGATCGATCGAGAGCGCTATCGCCAAGTGGGAAAAACCAATAAGAAGATCAGCCTCCCCTTGGCGTCATCAATACTATCTTAGGGGGACCTCAACAAGGGAAAATCGGCAGGTTTGAAGGATCGATAAAGAAGCGGAGAATCATGGAGCCTGTAGCCTTCACCGAGGAGGACGGCCAGGGAATCCAATTTCCACATAATGACGTGGTTGTAGTTTCGTTGAATATTGCTGACTACGATGTACGCCGCATTCTGATAGATAATGGAAGCTCAGCTGATGTGTTGTTTTACGATGCCTTCTCAAAAATGTTCCTACCTGACGATTGATTGGGGCCGATGAATTCTCCGTTGGTAGGATTTACTGGCAACACCGTACCAGTTGAAGGTATAATAACTTTGACCGTAGCAGCAGGGCAGCGCCCAAAATTGGCCAAAGCTCGGATCGACTTCCTAGTCGTAAAGACCCCGTCTGCCTATAATGCGATTCTTGGCCGACCTAGTTTAAATGCACTCCAGGCGGTAGTGTCGACTTATTACTTAAAGATGAAGTTTCCTACGAGCCATGGGGTCGGAGAAGTCAGAGGAGACCAGGCTCTAGCGAGGTATTGCTACTCGACCGCCTTGTATAAGGGAGATCAGCCCGACCCCTGTCTTGTTGATGGACTGGACGTTCGTGATGACCTCACTGAAGAACGAGGTGAGCCTGCAGAGGACCTCGTCTCTGTGTCCTTGAATGACGGAAGTTCGGAGCATATGGTGCAGATCGGCTCCAACCTAGCGGTCGAGGTTCGGGAGCAACTCGTCGCTTTTCTCAGAAGGAACGCGAACGTCTTTGCTTGAACCCCAGCAGATATGCCAGGAATCGACGCCGAGGTCATGAAACATCGGCTGGCCGTCGACCCAAAATATCGGTCGGTAAGAGAAAAGCTACACCAACATGCCCCGGAGAGGCAGAAAGTGATCGCTGAAGAGGTAGATAAACTCCTCAGAGCTGGACTAATCCGGGAAGTCAACTATCCGACCTGGATTTCGAACGTGGTTCTCATCAAAAAAGCAAATAACAAATGGAGAATGCGCGTCGACTTCAAAAAACTGAACAAAGCTTGTCCAAAGGATAGTTACCCCATGCCCAGGATTGACCAGTTGGTGGATGCAACCTCGGGTCATGAGCTCCTCACCTTTATGGATGCCTTTTCTGGTTACAACCAGATACGCATGGCGCCTGATGATGAAAAAAAGACCGCCTTCATTACTAACCGAGGTCTTTATTGCTACAAAGTCATGCCTTTTGGACTCAAAAACGCACGGGCAATATACCAGCATTTGATCAATAAAATTTTTTAGGAGCAGATCGACCGCAACATGGAGGTGTACATAGATGACATGCTCATCAAAAGTCGAGCTTCAGCAGACCATCTGGCCGATCTTGAAGAGACCTTCGGTGCACTCAGGAAGCACAAGATGAAGCTGAACCCAACCAAATGCGTCTTTAGCGTAACTTCTAAAAAATTTCTTGGGTTCATGGTGTCGAGATGTGGAATCGAGGCAAACCCCCAGAAAATCCAAGCTATTCAAGAAATGACCACTCCAAAGATGATCAAGAAAGTTCAGCGCCTCGTCGGAAAGGTGGCATCCCTAAATCGCTTCGTCTCAAGGTCGGCTGAATGATGCATGCCCTTCTTCGAGGTTCTCAGGCGGCCAAAGGACTTCAGCTGGACGGTGGAGTGTCAACAAGCATTCGAGAAGCTCAAAAACTACCTCGGCACGCCCCCGCTACTGGCAAAATCTGAACCTGGGGAAGAATTGTTCCTGTATCTAGCTGTCTCCTCGGTGGCCTTGATAGCAGTCCTCGTCAAGGAAGAAACAAAGATGCAACGATCGATCTACTACGTGAGCCGAGTCCTAAGGGATGCAGAGACCAGATACTCTAGGATAGAAAAATTGGCTTATTATCTCATAATTGCTGCCAGGAGGCTCCGACCTTATTTTCAGGAGCACACCATAACGGTCCTCACGAACCAACCAATAAAAGCAGTTCTCCATCGAGCAGATGCTTCCGAAAGAATCGCAAAATGGGCAATCGAGCTAACGGAGTTCGACATCAACTACCGACCCAGGCCATCAATCAAGGCCCAGATACTGGCGGATTTTGTACTGGAATGCACCATTCCAGACGAAGCCGAGCTTGAATCAAGCAAGACAGACACAAAAGCAAGATCGAGCCTTGACGAAGCCGAACCATCACAGTCGAACTTCCCCGAGGAAAGCGCCGACCTCTCTGAAGGCTCTTGGGCTCTGTACGTGGATGGTTCATCCAACTCCGTTGGAGCTGGTGCGGGGCTGATCTTGGTCAACCCCGAGGGAGTCGTCGCCGAGTATGCACTGTGCTTCGAGTTCTCTGCTACCAACAATGAAGCCGAATATGCTGATTGTCGGATTAAAAATAGCGAAGGAGTTAAAAGTAGATCGGCTTCGAGTCTACAGTGATTCCCAACTAGTGGTCGGCCACGTTGACGGTAACTTCGAAGCGCGAGAGGAAGGCATGGCGAGATACCTCGGGAAGGTGAGGAGTTTGACCCCGGCCTTCGGCAGCTTTGGCATTCAGCACGTCCCAAGGACAGAAAATGCGAGAACCGATTTTCTCTCCAAACTGGCTACTTCGACTCCGACCGAACTGCCCAAAGAAGTATTTCTGAAAACTCTGAAGTACTCGACTACAGAGGAATCTCAGGACATCCTACAGACGAAATTCGAGCCCAACTGGATCGACCCATTTATCGCCTACCTTAAGGAGGGGGTTCTTCCTCACGACCGAAAAGAAGCTCGAAAGCTCAAGAATCAGGCCTCTCACTACGTCTTATATGAAGGCAAGCTGTATAAAAGGTCGTACTCCCTCCCATTATTGAGATGTCTCCGACCTTCAGAGGCCAACCTCACACTATGGGATGTGCATGAAGGAATTTACGGAAGCCACATAGGAGCAAGGTCTTTATCGCAAAAGCTACTTCGATAAGGGTACTACTGGCCGATCTTATTTTACGATTCTGTGGAATATGTAAAGAGGTGCGACCGCTGCCAGAAAAATGCCAATGTGCAGAGGCGACCGACATCCGAACTCACTTCGCTCAGTTCATCCTGGCCGTTTGTGCAATGGGGAATGGATATACTCGGCCCCTTCCCAACGGCATCGGGACAGCGGAAGTTCCTCCTGGTCGCGATTGACTACTTCACCAAGTGGATCGAAGCCGAACCACTCGCAAAAATTATCGAGGCCAAGGTGCAGGACTTTGTCTGAAAGTCACTAGTTTGTCGGTTCGGCCTGCCCCGAACCCTCATAATCGATAATGGGCGACAGTTCGCCGGGGCCAGGTTCGTCGAGTTCTGTAAAGGATTAAACATCTTCCACCACTTCACCTCTATTGCTCACCCACAGGCTAATGGGGAAGCTGAGATTACCAACCGGACCTTGCTGCAAGGAATCAAAGCGAGACTCGATAAAGCAAAAGGGGCCTGGGTGGACGAACTCTACCATGTCCTCTGGGCATACTGAACTACTCAGAGGGTGCCAACTGGAGAAACACCCTTCGCTTTGGCCTTCGGTACTGAGGCAATTATTTCGATCGAGCTTAAGCTCCCTTCTGTATGGGTCGTGGGCTTCAATGAGCACCACAACCCCCAAGACCTCAGAGTCAACCTCGACCTTCTGAAAGAAAAAAAGGGAGGAAGCCCGCATCCGGATGTCAGCCTATAAACAGAAGGTGGCTCAGTACTACAACTCTAGGGTTAAAAATAAGATGTTCAGAGTGGGGGATTTAGTGCTCCGACGAGCCGCTATCACTCAGCCTCAGAATCAAGGGAAGCTCGCTCCAAATTGGAAAGGTCCGTATGAGGTGACGAAAGTTATCCGATCCGAAACTTATCGCCTGAAGGAACTCGGAGGGATAATGCTTCCCTGACCATGGAACTCAGAAAATCTGAGGATGTATCATCAGTAAATTTCCTTCAAAAATTCCTTTGCTTTGCATTTTTGATTTTTGGCACAAGGATTATGGGATGGCAAGAGAAAAATGAGTAAAAATAGTCCGTTAGGAATAGGAGGAAGACCTCGTCCTAATGCGAGCAAAGTCGAAGGCCTCGTTCACAAAGGACGAGATGGGAGGAGAAGTTCGGACGACGGTCCGCATGTGCCCCCACAGCCCATTAGGAACAGGAGGAAGACCTCATCCTAATGCGAGCAAAGTCGAAGGCCTTGTTCACAAAGGATGAGACGGGGGAAGAAGTTCGGACGACGGTCCGCATGTGCCCCCACAGCCCGTTAGGAATAGGAGGAAGACCTCGTCCTAATGCGAGCAAAGTCGAAGGCCTCGTTCACAAAGGACGAGATGGGGGGAGAAGTTCGGACGACGGTCCGCATGTGCCCCCACAGCCCGTTAGGAACAGGAGGAAGACCTCATCCTAACGCAAGCAAAGTCGAAGGCCTCGTTCACAAAGGACGAGATGGGGGGAGAAGTTCGGACGACGGTCCGCATGTGCCCCCACAGCCCGTTAGGAACAGGAGGAAGACCTCATCCTAATGCGAGAGCAAAGTCGAAGGCCTCGTTCACCTTAGACGAGACGGGGGGAGAGGCTCGGATGATGGTCCGCATGTGCCCCCACAGCCTATTAGGAACAGGAGGAGGACCTCGTCCTAACGCGAGCACCTGCATCAACCTCAGCCAGAGGAGATAAGATCTCCTCCGAGCGATCCTATCAACCTCGATCAAATAAGGTCTCCCTCGAGCGACTAGGCTGGCCTCGACTGAAGAGTGCCGACTTCAACCTCGGCGAGAGATAGAATTTTTTCTAAGTGACCGAATCAACCTCGGCTAGAGAGCCTCAACTTTAGCATCAACTTTAGCCAGAGATGAAATCTCCCTCGAACTTCGAAATGGACCGATACGAAGCCCGAAAGAAAACTTCGACAGTCGCCTTATCTGCACTTCCTTCCTTCGAGTTTCGAACTCGGGAGTGGGGGGGCTAATATTGGGGATAAATCCTACTCGTGCCAAAGTCAAGTTCGGTGTCCAGCCTGATGCGGTCAATAGCCACGGAAGAGCTTCAGCAGACGCGTCTTAACTGAACTCCTACATCCGACCGAACTTCTCAGCAGTCGGGCCTCAACCGAAGTCCTTCAACCGACCGAACTCTCAAGCGGCCGAGCTTCATACTCCCAGCGGTCGAACTCCTCAAGTGACCATTCTTTCAGCCGGCCGAACTCCTTCGGACGACCAGCACCCAAAATACTTAGCTGTCGAACTACTTCTGATTGCCCATTCGCCGAGCTTCAGTCAGACTCCTGCAAAAGCTGAACTATCTCCGCGTCATTACGGCCACCTCCCAAAGCTTCCTCTTTGATCGAGCTCCTAAGGAAGCCGAACTTCCTGCGGACCTCTCCAACGACCGAGCCTCTACGAAAGCCGGATTTCCTACAGACTTCTCAATGGTCGAACTTCTTATGATGGATTCCTACAGGCGACCTCGCTACGGTTACACGATAATAACGATCGACATTTATCGACAATAACGATCAGCAATAACGATCGGCATTTATCGACAATAACGATCAGCAATAATGATCGGCATTTATCAATAATAACAATCGATATTGATCAGGATAATTACGATGCTCATTAACCAAGGCGGTTACAACAAGCTCCCTCTATAAAAAGGATCCTCCGGATACCCTTACGTCAGGTTCTGAAAACCCTTTTCTCTTCTTTTATACTCTACCGAGCACTCCATTCCTGTTGGCCAGAACTAATTTGAGCGTCGGAGGATCTTGTCGGAGCCACCTCCCCACCGGCTCCGGACGGAACTTTGTTTTGCAGGTCCCCAGCGGCGACTTCGTCGACCTCAACTCCGGCGAACTCCAGCGACGACTAGTTTCTGCGTTAATAGTATGAAACCACTGTTTAACAAGAAATATTTAAATAGAAAAGATTGAAGAATAAATAAATGGTTATTTGTTTAATAAGTTTACTATTTTCAACAAAGAATTAATATAAAGGGTTGAACTGTTGAAATAAATGAACATTTTCTTTAAAAAAGTTTACTATTTTCAATAAAAAATTAACATATAAATTAATTATATGGCCTTTTTCCAAATTGGTGGGCTCATAATTTATGTAAGACTAAAATGTTGGGGGGCCACCATCTATCTAAATATACAAGTAGTAAATATTTTAAAATTTTTTGGGGTGGGGGTGGGGGGAGGGGGAGCAGTGGTCCTCCTTGGTCCCTCTTATCCTTTGCCATTGATCTCACCGCATGCTGGATAAGATAACAGCAACCGCCACTCTTTCCTCTTATCGCTCGATATCAAGGGACCCTAGAGGTAGGTCACTTTTTACTCTTCTTCGCACTCCTCACTTGCTCTACTAATTTTTGACTTGAGCATTGAAGGATCCCCGCTAGATCTAATCTCGGCCAGAAACTTATTTTGCAGGTCCAGTTGCTGCCTGCCGCATAACTTTAGTTATTCGGCCCAAGTCGAAAAGCAGCAGCAATAGATTAACACTGGAGGAAAGATCCCAAAAGCCCAATTTTGGAAAGGAGCATAAGACCTACAGCAATTCCACCACGCAAAACATCTTTATTGAAAACATTAAACTTATTAAACAAATAACTATTGTTTATTTATTATTCAACCTTTTATGTTTAAATATTCCTTGTTAAATAATGGTTTCACACTGTTGCAGCCAATCCTCTGATGCGCTTGTCGTCAGAGGAGATCACCTGAAAAAGAAATCCACATTGACCAGAATATTTTTCGATGAGGACCCTTCGATGCCTAAGTCGTCCTAGCATTTTTCAAACCGAATGGCATTACTTTATAGTTGAAAAATGCCTTTGTTGGTTACGAAGGCCGTGTATTCTTCATTTTCTGGCACCATTCGGATCTAATTGTATGTTGCAAAGACATCCATGAAGGTTAAAAGTCGGTGTCCTGATGTTGCATCGACTAACTGATCGGTCTTCAATAGGAGAAAACTATCCTTTGGATAAGTTTCATTCAGATCAGTATAGTCGATGCAGATTCACCATTTTTCATTGGCTTTTTTCACCATCATAATATTAGCAAGCTAGTCGGGATAATGTGCTTCTTTGATAAAGTCGACAGCAAGAAGTTTGTTTACTTCTTCATCGATAGCTTTCTGCCTTTCAGGGATGAATGACCTTTTCTTTTGCCTCATCGGCTTAACTTTCATATTGATATTCAGTCGATAAGTTATGATTTCTGATGGAATGCTTGGCATATCGATTGCTGACCAGGTAAATATGTCAGCACTTGCCCTTAGCAGATCTATTATTTGACTTCATTCTTGATCGGACAGTCGAGATCCGATTGACAGTCTTTGTTGGATCCGCTTCTTATAAGGAGATCGGTATTAATTATTTAGCTGGTTCATCCCTTTCTTCATTTTTTCTCTGATCGAGTTTATCAATCGTCAAGGGATCTTCGGGCCTTTTCCCCTTCGTGGAAATCATGAAACAACATCGTCCTAGTTGCTGATCTCCATGCATTTCATTGATTTCTTGTCGAGTAGGGAATCAGACAAGCAAATGGAAAGTCAATACCACTGCTTTTAGTGCATTGAGTGCGGGTCGTCCGAGTATAGCATTATAAGCTGAAGGAACTCGAACAACCATAAAAGTAGTGAGGATGATGCTTTGTTGTAGCTCGGTCCCTACAGTAAGGGAGAGAATAATTCCTTCTTCCACGTTGACCGCATCTCTGGTGAAACTGACTAATGGTGTCGAAATTTTTCAAAGTCGATCAGTTGGTAGTCGCATTTGAGAGAAGATTGAGTAAAACAAAATATCTGTTGAACTTTCATTATCCATAGATCCTCTTTATATCATAATTTGCTATCATTGCCGACACAACGACAGCGTCATTATGGAGAGTTTGAATTTTTCGTACATCATCATCTAAAAAAAAATTATATTTTCTTCATGATGCTTCTTAGTCGATTCTTCTTCGAATGTTGCCCCTTGGTCCCTTAACCGTCTAGAAATCATGTTAATGACTCCCACCATTGGTCGATTATCATTCGATTCTTCTGATTGAAGCTAAGGTTGTTGACTGGCTGGAGTCGGAGTTGGAGGATCGCATCGATATTTGTCAAAAAATTCTCGATGTATTAGATCCTCGATCTCGTTCTTGAGCTGGATGCACTATTCAGTGTCATGACCATGATCATGATGAAATCAACAGTATTTCTTTCGATCGTGGCTCCTGGGTGGTGCTTTCATTGGTGGGGGGCATCGGACATATTCTACTTCTTCAATTTTTATCAAAATTTATGTGTGAGGAGCAGTCAACGAAGTGTAGGAGTTGAATTTCGTGCCAAATCTATTCGACTTCATCGGGATAGCAAAGCTTTTTTATCAATTGGTTGTCGACTTAATTCGGTAGAAGCTTTGCTTTTCTTTTATTTTTTTTTCTGACTTTTACCTTCTGCTTGGCATCGGTCAGAAGCGGCTTTGTCTATGCGGATATGTTTAAATGCACGCTTCAGAAGTTCAGCATAGGTCCGAGAGTGGTTCTTATGTAGCGAATAAGTAAACCTGGATTCCTTCAGACTTCTTTTCATGGCCGAAATAGTCATGTCTTTGCTGAGATCCTCGAAGCTCTTTTATCAGTGGGTACTGACTGCTAGTATAGTTTGATATACCAAGTAGATTTTTCTTTCTTTTTTTCTATCTTTGATTGATTTTCATTTGATTAATTTTTATTTTTGTTTGTAGCCATGCATCCTCCATCTTCTCTTTCGATGGCTGATATTCATTGACTTATGGGGAAGCGAAAGTCGACCACTGATGAAGGGTCGTCAAGAGAGGCCAAGAAGTAGAGGGCCGACATTCCAGCAGCAGCAGCCATACTTTTGATCGATGTTCCATTGGTCGCGATTAGTTCGATCGATGTTCCATCGGTCGAGACTTCTTGCACAGTCGGAGAAGCGATCATCGCATTGGCGACCCCGACTTTGACTCGAGATGCACCGGCTCCAGCATCGATAGAAGGTATGTCGGCAGGAGCTTTGCCAACTGTCAAGGAGCTAGATGATGACGTAATGGTCATCGAAGCTCCAGCAGTTTCCATCAAGCTGACAATATCTTGAGCACCATCAGTGCCCGAGGTTGGATTGGAGGAGTAGTGGTCGGCTGCTTCTTCAATGCCATTGACACCTGAGTGGATGTCAAATCCATTCGAGTACTTGGATCGACCCGATAGTTATCGTTCGGGCCGATGTTTGGAGTTTCCCAAATGAACAAAAAATCTCAAGAAAGAGTGGACAATACAAAAAAGAACTGGATCTTTCAATCGTGGATGGATGATGGAAGACTGGAAATAAAGGAAAGCTCCTTCCTTGGGGTAAACATCCATCAGTCATTGACCTTCGGATGAGGACGGAGAGTAAAGAAGGGACGAAATAAAGAAAGACAAGGAGTGGTTGGAATGGTTTGACAAAGGAGAGCAAAAAAAACTAAAATCCGAATGGAATTCGGTGCGAGTTGCACCGGACAAATTCGATAATAGTCTAAAACGTTTCGAATGAACTTCAGGACTGAAAATAGGAGATCCGACCTAAGATTTTCTACGTAGAATGCCATCTGACCAATCGACGAAGAAGACACCTGACCTTCCGGACTAGGGGCGAAAAACTGGAATTGCTTCAGGACTTGATATTGTTCCCGGAGCCGACCAATGATAGAGTTTGACAGTAAAGAAATCTTTGCTATCGGACCGACAAAAAAAATGATTGCCAAACTAGACGGTCGGCCACCGTCACCTACAGTCCTAACCCTACCTCTACTAGCCATAATAAAGCTTTATGGAGGGTAAAAAATGGGGGAAGAGGAAACCTAACTCAAAAGATGGGGGGCAAAACTCAAAAGAATAGTAAGAGAAAGAAGGAAAAGATTCGGAACTCCAACCACCAGCAGAGAACTAGGTTATGGTAAAAGCTCAAGGAAAGTAATAGTAGTCTTATATATATAAGAATCACCGACGACCAGGATTGCTTCAGTAAAAATAAAGTAGATTAGATTTATGACACCTAGCAAAATCTAAGCCTTTAAATATTTCGGATGCTTCGATGCACCTCTGTTCAGATCATGCCACGACATCACAATCCATGAGAATAGCCGACGACCAATGAAAACATGACACGTGGCATCATTGGATTGATTCGAAATCAAATCAACTAGAATGTCAAGCTATTAAATCATCTTTTTGGTCGATCGTGTTAATGATGGCAACACGATCATCGAAACGACAAAATGGTGAAAATCCTTCTCACTGAACGTGCTAATAATTGCTGCACCATCATCGAAATGATTGGCTGTCCCTTGATGTATGAGACAATCATTAATGCTGAAAGAAGAGCAGCTGCCAAATCAAAGTTCGAGATAATTAATGAAGACTTTCGTCGTTCAAAATGTTGGACTACATGGTGAGCCATATGTTTTCATCACTTTGAACTCGAGAGTGGGGGGCAACTATTGGGTTCATAAATTCGGCAAGCCTAATTTGGCATCTGACCAATGAAAGATAATCAGCTTTGCTGACTAAAAGATGACACGTCCGACTAAACGACCATGACAAATTTTTGACTTATGACAAACAACATAAGCCAGCCAAACCCTTCAAATGATCGATTATCCATCAGCCCGTCGATCGATGGTAATCTTTCTTCAACCAAACATCAATTATCTTACCGACTGTCGATTGTTAGCCGACCATTGGTCGGCTAACTCCCGACCAACTCTCCATTCGGGTCGGCTAACTCCCGACCAACTCTCCAGACCGAATGGCTCCATCAACTGAATGGAATACCAATTAACTACCAACAAATGATCGGTGTAATCGACATATAATCGATATAACCGACATATGATCGGCAAGAGCTATATTTTCAATGAAAAATGTTCATAACAGCTCCTCCACGATCAATTAGTGGGCATTAACTGCTCTCTTGATGCTGGAATAAGCGGGATCCCAGAACTCTCAACCGTTATAGACAGTTACTACTACGCTCACCTATAAAAAGGAAGTAAGCCAAGTATTTTGGTAAAAGAATTCTAGGTTGAAACTCTGCCTAATTCTATTTGATCCTGTTCACCAATCCTCTACTGACTTAGGCATTGGAGGGTTTCTATCAAAAAATATTTCGATCAGTGTGGACTTTTTTTTTCAAGTGATCTCCTCTGGCGATAGGCGCATCAGAGGATTGACCACAACACATTTTCTTTTGTAGCAAACCTTCGAATACTTATAGAGTTACACTTCTGCAGAGTTTCTGGTAGAGTTACTTCGAATACTTACAAAGTTTCTTTTGCAGTAAATCTTTGAATACTTATAAAGTTACAAACTTATGGGTACTTGTTGCATTTCATCACAACTCTGATCATTTGAGCTAGACACTAATTAGTCTCTCATAAAGAAGTGGTTGCTTCTTGGCTTTCAACCTAAAGAAGATCAAAATTTTCTTTGCTTGTGTAAGTTTATAACTCTGGTCCTTTGGGCTAAAAATAGGTTAGACCATCACAAACAAGTGGTACTTTTTTTTTTTAATCTTTCTATGTTTTAATTATTATAGTTATTGCTAATTAATTTTTTATCTTTTTATTATGATTTTTTTAGTTTTCTAATTTGTAGAATAATTTTAAGTATTGTAAGTTTCATGGAAAAATAAAAATATCTTGATTCTTTCCTTAAAAAGAAAGATATTCAGTTGAATGAAGATGATGGATTATTAGATTCCAATATCGAAATTTCAGAACCTGAAGGAAGTCCTTCCAAATCTCTTAAAATTGAATATAGTCATGATCAGTCTTTTAAAGAATTTGACATTGCTTGTTTAGAATGCGATCTTAGATTACGTCCACAAATGTAGGAATATCCGATTAGTCAATATGATGAAATTCGACGAGCTTATCCTAAAGCTAGACCATACCAACTATGACTACCCAATCATCCATTATCTAAAAAGTAACACAGTCATTTTCAAGCTTCTTGGTTTACACAATTTTCCTCTTGGCTTGAATATTCTCCTAGTAAAGATGCTACATTTTGTCTTCCTTATTATCTTTTTAAAATAAAACCTAGTGGATGACCTAGTTGGGATAATGATGCGGGATAATCTAAAAAAAAAAAAAGATCAAGCTTCCTTCCATTCATCAACAATAAATCACGTCGGATCGTGGTACATTATTTTTGGGATAGACAGTATAGTTGCCTATACTCTACTCAGGAGGCATGACTGATTGACATAGGATCAAAGCATGATCAATCTAAATGATGCAGATGAATGCCATTTTAGAGATCAGTAAACAACTAGAAATAATAAAGTAAATAAACAGATAGCAAAAATTAAATATGCTCATGAATAAATATAAAAAAAATATAAATAGAATGAATGATAGCAAAAAATTAAGTCCACAAGAAAATCTGAAAAGATAAGAAGAATCTAGATCATGGTAGTTAAGAAACTATCCTGATTAGAGCTCTTAATCTTTTAACCAAGTAGATCTATCGATAAAAAACTGGATCTTTACCAACATTGGATCTAAAAAAAAAGTAAAAAAAATCAAAGATCAATTGAGAAGGAACGAAGGTCCTTGTCAATGTTTGATCTGTAAAATAATAGATCACTCTTTCTTTCTCTATATGATAGATGAAAATCTTGAAGAAGATAGATCTTTTCTTGGTGGAATAGGCTTGTGTAGGTAGATGGTGAAGACGAATTGGGATCATAGGAATACTGGATCTCAAGAAGATGAAGATTAAAGAGATAGAAAAAAAGTAGACCTCACACCCTCCCCTCGTGAGGTGATTTTGGATCTCACACCCTCTTTCTCTCGGAGCGATTGACATAAGTATTTATGGATAAAATCATTCATGCATTCATTATCTCATTCATGAAAGATACATGGATTTATATAGTACCATAGGGATCCTATTTTTTTAGAAATCTTATTTTTTTTACAAGAAAGAAATCAATCCTCCCAACAAAAAAGTAAAATATTATGTATGGTTTCTGTTGGTGCAGAATTTGGTTGACGTCGGATCGAGAAGAAGTCATGGAAGACGAGGTCACCGTCGGTGACCTGCAAAATAAAGTTCCATCTGGAGTTGGAGGTGGTGGCTCTGGTAGGACCCTTTGATGGTCAAGTTAGCTTTTCTGATCAATAAAAATGGAGTGCTCAGAGAGGAGTTCGGTAGAGTTTCGAAAAAAAAGAAAGCTTAGAGAAAATATATCTGAAGTATTTCTTTTTATAGATGGAGCTTGTTGTAACTGTCCTGATAAATGACCATCGTAACCGTCTTGATAAATGTCAATCATAATCGTTATGATAAATGATAATCGTAATTATCCTGATAAATGACAATATAATTATCCTGATAAATAATAATTATAACCATTCAGTAGTGGGATCGCCTATAAGAATCCGTCTGAAGGAACAGTTCGGAAGGAGTTTAGCTTTCGTAGAAGTCCGATTGAAGGAAAAATTTGGAAGGAGTTCGGCTCCCATAGAAGTCCGACTTCTAGAGGAGTCTAGGAGTTTGGTTTCAGTAGAAGTTCGACTGAAGGAGGAATGCAAAAGAAGTTTGGCTTCTATAGAAGTTCGACTGAAGGAGAAATTCAGAAGAAGTTCGGCTCCCGTAAAAGCCCGACTGCTGGAGGAGTTTAGCTTCTGTAGAAGCTCGACTGCTGGAGGAGTTCAGCTCTCATAGAAGCCTGACTGATGGAGGAGTCCGAAAGGAGTTCGGTTCTTATAGAAGCCCGACTGCTGGAGGAGTCCAAAAGAAGTTCGACTCCCATAGAAGTCCAATTGAAAGAGAAATCTGAAAAAAATTTGGCTCCCGTAGAAGCCCGACTGCTGGAGGAGTTTGGAAGAAGTTCGGCTCCCGTATAAGCTCGATTGAAAGAGAAATTCGGAAGAAGTTTGGCTCCCGTAGAAGCCTGACTGCTGGAGAAGTCCGGAAGGAGTTTGGCTTCCGTAGAAGCTTGACTGAAGGAGGAATCCAGAAGAAGTTCAGCTCTTATAGAAGTCTGACTGAAGGAGGAATCCGAAAGGAGGTCGGCCACTAGAGAAGTTTGATTGGGTTCGAAGTCCAATTGGAGGAGTTTGGCCACTGAATGAATTTGACCGCTGGAAGAAGTTCGGCTGCTAGGAAGAGAATTCTTAATCGAAGTTTTTTCATGATTACCAGCTTTATTAGGCTAAGTACCAGACTGGACTTCGACAGGAGCAAAATTTATCCTCAATAATAGTCCTACTTTCGAGTTTGAAACTCGAAGGAAGGAAGTACAAAAAGGATGACTTGTCCAAAGTTTTCTTCAGGGTTCTGCACCAGTTCAGATTAAAGTTCGGAGGAGATCTTAGCTCCAACCAAGATTGACGTCGAAGTTGAGGCTCGAGCATAATAGGGCCATTGTTGAGGCCTCTCCTCTCACCTCATCTAAACTGAACGAGGCCTTCGACTTTGCTCACATTAGGACGAGGTTCTCCTCCTATTCCTAACGGACTGTGGGGGCACATAAGGGCCATTGTCAGGGCTTCTTCCCCCATCTCATCTAAAATGAA